>CANYBF013588725.1:0-32569 GCA_948192965.1 Dalechampia spathulata
TATTAATTATAATTAATATTAATATTATTACATTGAATAATCTTTTATTCAAACAATACTTTTATTATAATTATTATTATCAATACATTTAATTTCATAATTATTAAATTATAACTTTCATAATTTTTTCATAATAATTAACCTTACTCTTTTTAATTCATTACATTATATTTTATTAATATTAATAAATCAAAATATTCATTTCTAAATTATACAATAAATTATTTATATTTTTTAAATATTCATTATCAAATCATTATTCATTACCAAATCATTAATCTAATAATTACTAAATCATTATATAATTTATTATAATATAATGCATATTTTTTCTAATAATAATTATCACACTTTAATTGGGTACTTTCAAGGGAATGGGTAGGGCTGTCGGGGGTGTAGGGGGAATGGGTAGGGCTGCAGAGGGGGGGGGGGGGTTTGGGAGTTGGGACGGGTTGTCGGGGTGTCAGGGGGAATGGGTAGGGTTACAGGGGGGGGGGGGGAGGGGTTGGGAGGGGCTGTCGGGGGGGAATGCCACGTGGTGAAGAATGCATTCTGGCCGTTGGTTTAACCGGCGGCCACACTCTCTGCCCTCCAACCACACCACGCCACGTCACGCCATATCATACCATTTGCATATGTGGATGCCACATCGTCTGTCCGCCAGTTTGACTGGCGGCCAAGTCAAAATTTACCCTAAGACCGTAATTTTTTTGATTTCCACCTTAAACCGGTAATATTTATTATTTTCATCAATAAATATGTAAAAAGCCCCCTATGGGCTTATATAAATGGTTTTTAATTTGCTTATACAAAGTTTGGTTATATCTTTACAACCAATATTCCTTTCCTTCCTTAAGGATTTCTCATTTATACTACTAATAAAAAATAGTCAAGTAGCCAACGTTATACATATAATAAGACTACCAAGCAACATGTTCATTCATTATAAGTCCATAAAGTATACATGTTCTATTTCTATAATCTATCAATTGTTCCTTTAATAAAACCTTTCCTTCTATCACACTACCTCTTCAGTTGATATAAATTTTGAATTTTTTTCAACATTAAAAATTAGCCTAATATAATTAAATACATTCCTTATGTAATTACATTGATATAATTTCCCATTGGACCATTTTAAGTAGCTTCCATGCATGATTGTCATGATTTTCATCCAAAGCAATCATGTAAGAAGAAGCACATGCATGTAAGAAGAAGCATATGTATATACACTTAATTTAGCATTTGATCATATTATTCAACTTCTCTTAAACATATTTTGCATTCATCATTCTAATTAGCCTACCAATCCCAATAACTTAGTTAAATGCATGAGGGAAAAACATATCCAGTTGTGCAATTACATGCATGTTACTTATATAAGAAATGGCCGAATAATGTGGTTAATTTATGCACTTTTCATCTAGCATCTCTAATCATCATTATAGATTTATCAAGCTATTCATTTATAAATAAAACATGCAATTTAGTGTTCCTTAGTCTTCATAATTGTATCAACCTTGAAGAAGTTATTTACATATACATTCTTATATTTACAAACCTTTGTATTACACATGTCTTACAATCTTACTTGCTTGAAGTTCTACATTTATTTGGATTCCTAAAAGAAGAAAATTTTGGTCCAATATTTTAAGTGAGAAGTGCATCCAATTAACTCAAGCCCTATAGTATCCATAATACATTTCCTTTAATTCAAGGTATAATTATGGTTATGTAAACATAATGTAAATATGTCCCCTAATTACATAATAATTCCTAGTTTGTATGCATATAATTTAGACTTGTAATTTTATATTTATAAGGCATTTGTGTCCAAATATATGATCAATACACACTTTAATTCAACATCATTCAATCTAGTCTTCTCCAAGTTAAGTGCATATGGTTACCATTAAACATTTCTTTACATATGAAGTATCCCTCAAGTCCTTTTAATACTTAAGCACATTGTGTAGGTCCCTAACCTTTTATCTTTGAATCCCTTCTAAAGTCAAGGATTCATTAAATTTTCAATTACTTGTTTTCACCATGTTCACATATCACTAAATGGAGGCTCATGCAATGTAGTTCTATAAAATTATGCAGTTACAACATACACATTCAAGCTAGCCTACTAAGTTTGTGCTTAAAATTAATTAACATCCAACAATTGATTTCACATATTCATCTAGTATATTCATACATACATAAATAATCATGTCATACCCCTCACAGTATAACATGCTCCTATAGAATAATTAATAGTCTAAGAATAATGGAAAACTATTAATTATCCTATAAGGGATGTGTAAAAATATTTTTCTTTTAAAATTTTGAAATACACATATACTTAATAGACATCAATGTAATTATTTACTGCCTTGGACTCATATACATAGTTGCACAATTACTTAACTCAGAAGTACTTGACATTTTTGAAAATTTAGCATATAAATAATCCTGCTAATTTGGTGCCTTTGGATCCATATGCTTCTTTGTAAACTTTTAACCTGTGTTTATTAAATGATAAACGCTAAGTATTTCACTAAGCAGTGCTGTAAAATAAATGCAAAATAACAATATCATAAGCATACATCGTGATTCAAATATCTTATCATCTATAAACATATCATGCATTAAATTCCATATAAGATATGTTGGAGAACATCTCATATTGATGCAAACTCAAATACTTACTATACCATCATATAAAAATATACAAAATATCTTAAACATGAGTATTCTTTATAAAAATCACCATAATATAGTATTAAAATGCCCTCTTAACTCATTAACATTGAAAACTATCTGTAAACACTTAATAATAATTCAAATATCATGGAATACTATTTCATGAACTAATAACAGCACATGCCTTCCATTAATGTTTATAGATAATACTTATTTCATGGTATGTAAGTCATCAATGTCATTTTTATCAATTAAATAATATAGCAACCATGATTGTTCATAATTATAATCATAATCAACATAATTATCTATATCAAGATAATACTACATGTATTATAACATTCAATGAAATCATAGTAACACTTCTATATCATATTCAGTAATCATAGTGAACCTTTATCAAATAACATTAAGCACATTAACTACCTGTTTCTGTATAATGCTATATTATATTCACTATGGTCTGTTATCATAGATCAATGATAATTGACAACTATATCATATAAAATCAATAATAATCATTCTCTATGCAAATCATAGCATAATTTCATCTTTGTAATGAATGGTTCACTATATGCACTTTTATCGTGCCTTTGCTTTCACTTTATCTTTACTTTTTCAACATAACATAGAATGTTATGGAAACATGAATATAAATACTATAAATAGTCATTTGTGACTTCCTCTGTGTATATTATTGTATATAAGCCATCATATCTCTGTAAACAACAATATATGTACACTTGTAGTGCACTTGTAATAACATTATCTTTCATTTCATTATAATTAAAGAATAATGCATGACTGTGGGTATGTAATTATGCTATGTATTCTCACTCTAATTTTTCTATAACGTTTCCTTTCATTTCTATATGATTGTGCACAATCTCGTACTGGGTCTTGTATGTATTGGTACTCATCTCTTGTAAGAGGGCATTATAATTGTATGGTTTAGTGAACCCATTTCTCTTTCCATATAGGAACAAAACTATATGATTCCATTGAGGGAATCCATCATCTCTATGACCCAGTATGCTTTCATAGCATATAGCTCTGTATCATTTTTGTATCATTTCTCTCTTTTCCCATTTTATATCTTCTGTATGACATGTCATGAATATGAATATGTATGTAAATGATTCATGACATAATACATATGCATTATCCTTAATGCCATGATGAATATGGAAATTAATAAGGTATAACATTAATCTTTCATCATAAATTGTTATTCACAATCCACATGAATTGATATTTTATGAATAAAGAAAATAGATATCATATAGCATCTTTGTACCTATGATAATTCACCTGCCATCCTCATTTAATAGATTGGAATATCATAAAATAAAAACTATACACTTTGGCATTCATTTTCAGTATAACAATTACTATTCAAAAGCATGACATATGTATCATCATGGAATAATATCCTTTATGCCATAAATTTTCAATAATGCATAAAACATCATTATAAGAGAACATTCATAATTCATTTCCTATATGGACTTATCATAAGGTATTCTAAGTATGGTAAATAAATAAATAAATAACTATAGTGTACTTATGTACACCTTTCCATTATTGATTGAGTTATCAATCATGGAAATCTTAGATAGCACAAACCTGTCTAGATGATTAGTAGTCATTATCACTGTTCCTCCGTTGAGTTTATGATAAATTTCATTATTCACTTAATTAATAAAGCTATTTAAATTTTACACAAAGTTTCTCACTATAAGGAATTCATACATGTCCATTTCATGTAGTTATACTTCAATTTCTAGCCATTATAGTCATATTTGCACAATTTCATATCGTAGCATTACATTTATCATAAGAAGCAATTTTATATGCTTTTTGACTAATTAAGCATCTTGAACAAATTACTATTCATCATGAATATTTAATCATCATTGAATCATATTTGAATAAGTCATAAGTAATTACTCTTATTTATATCATTACACATCCATATTTAAGTATAAATGCATATACAAGTCATACATGTAATTCAACCATCCTTAATTTCTTAGTCATTTTCACATTCATTAAGTATACTTAAATACTATTGAACTCTATTTAATAACATAATAGACCACTAACCTTATTCGTGTCTTAATACCTCCATATATACAAGTACATGCACACATTTAATTCATATATAGGTATGTTATTATTCATTTGGTATGTTCACTATTCATTTGGTCATTTTCTTTCATGAAATCTTCATGTTTTCACCTTATTTGTTCATGCCTTTATGTGACCTTATAGGACAAGTTATGAACTATAAAGAACACTCATATTTATGCTATCATCTAATGCATGAATCAAAGTATTAATGCATGTAAAAAAGTATCAAAGCATAGCCATTTAAGGTATGCAACTCAAACTTGTGAAAACCAGAAAATGCAAATATTATTTCTGTGTGTACTTGGACTAACTGAATTTTAAAGCTATCCTCTTGGCCTTTAATATAAACAATCCATATACCATTAGAAACTAGATTCATCAAGCTTTCATTCAAGCTATAGCATGCAAATTATCTCATCATTTAAGGCCTCCAAAAGTATAAAGGTTGCATGCCTTATATATCCTATCAAAATGCACTATTTTTATTACTATTCATGTACCTCTGTACATGGCATCCCACTTTTGACAAATCAAATGAAATTAGAATTGATCATACTTTATAGTTTTGGAAAGTAGACTTAATAAGCTATAATTTAATATATTACACAAAAGTTTTAAATAACATTAAGGCCTTCAAAAGTGAATTTTATGCAAAGTTAAAAATTCTATTCGAGACCAAATTCGGTGTTGCATACATTTGTATTCCTTTATCCATTTAGCATCTAAACCACCTTAAAATCATGCCATACTAAATATTCACATGCATATACATATTACACATATATTTAAGTCTTAATGGCCAGCAACCATGCACTTAAACACACTCTAAGGCAGTGCATACATAAGTTCATCAAGTAAGCACCAAAGGTGCCTACTTTTTTTCTCTTTAGCATTTTCATAATATAATTTTGTTTTCCACGCAACCAAACTTATTTTTCTTCATTCTAATACCATATTCAATCATATTTAATCATAAATCAATGCATGACACACTTCTACTAAATTAAAACCCAAGAAATTGAAATTTCTTCATTTTGGGTAGCAACTTTATTTCTAGCATCATTTAAATTTTCTTCCTACTTTCATGGATTTTTCATGTTCTTCATCATAAATAATTACCTCAAGCACCTTATACACACTTAAAATAGCAACTTAAGAGTCATTTACATGTAGTTCTCTTTAGGGGTTTCATGGAAAAATTCATACACATACAAAACTTATTTCAATTGCTTTAAACATACATATTTGACACTCTTTTTTCATTTTCATCCATTCTTCCACCAAATTTCATGCATATATGTATTATTCCTCACCTTGAACAAAATCCTCCCATGCTTTAAATATGAATTATAGCAAAGAATAAAAAGCAGAAAGCATGCATACAATAAAAACTAGCTAAAAACACCATGAAAAATGAAATCTATCTAAGAAATTACCTTGGAAAAGTGATTTTCTTTAAACTAGAAGCAAACGAGGAGGAGAAGAGGAGTATTTTGAATCAAGGAAGAAAGAAATATACAAAAAAATACCCATATTTCTCTTTTAATAGATATTTATTTGATTAATACAAAATTTAAAGAAGGAACCAATCATATGTTGACACTTGTCAACACCCTACTAGTTTACTTATTTTACTTCTTCATCTTTTATTTATTTATTTCTTCCAAAATATAAATGACATAACCATCATAACATACATGTCATACATAATATAACGTTGCCACATAGATACATAAATTTTAGTTTCCATATTTACCTTTCATCTTTTTATGAAATGACATTTATGTCCTTAATTAGTACTTAACTTCTAATTAATTCTAACTTCATTTAAACTTCCATTTACATATCTTAACTTATACTTTCTCATATAATAACATGTCTAATATGCTAAAATATCACATATCAAATATAAATTCCATCATTAAGCTTCATGAAAAGCATTCAACATAAGCATGTCGAATTCATATCCATAATGCATCGTATGGACATTTTCATCACTTTAACCATCTTCTCACTTTATTTTCATTTCTTTCTCTATAAATTCCATGTCATACGAAATTGCTTCACCTCTATATCATTTCATAATATTTTCCTCATCTTAATCATTCATGAATCACTCCTTTTGCATTCTCATAGCATAAACATGTCATATATATATTTCTTATGCTTACAATTTTCCTATATATACTCTCTTTCCATTATTCACCTTTCAACTAAATAAATAATGTATGTATATACATAGTAATTCACATTAGCACCTTAAGAACATTTAATTCATTAATAATCACCCTTAAGTCCATTTTCATTTTATTACCATCTAACATGCATAAATCATATTCTTACCTTACCTTTATACATACATTCACAACTTTCAATATTTTCTATACTTCATATATTCTCTTACCATGAAATACATGCTTACACATATATACTTTGACGTTTAACATAATTAATCCATGCTTGCACATCATTATAGCATGATCATAAAATACATATGCATGCATGAATTTAAGGTGCATACCAGGGTGTGACAAACTAGCCCTCATATGTATTATTCTTGATACTTTTATTACATATTTAGCATTTAATTTAATTAAGGTTTATGCAATATTTTAGACCATCTATATATATATATATTACTATACTTTACCATATGTAAGTGTAGTTTAGAGGTTGTTATACTCTCTATCTAACTCATGCACCTTAATTCTTATACTAAAGTTCATCCACTTATTAAACTCTCATTATAAAGAGATTATACTAGCCATGACCTCAATAAAATTTATTTGGTTAATCTCATAAATGCAATATGTTCTTTGGTCCAATTAGAGTGCCTAATTACATGTTTAAGTGTTTTCAAGTTTCCATATTGACTAATTACCTAATTTGCATCTTTAATAGGCTAAATACAATTATATCATAATTCAAATTCAATGCATTTTATCCTTCATTCCAATAATATCATTCAGACATACATGCATAATTCAAGAAGATCATGTTTAATTTTAACGGTGTTCTTACTTTGGAATTTAGACTACCTTACACACGTGTATACATTTCCAAGTTTACATATATATATGACATAATCCTAAAGGTCATTTGTATAATCTAATAAGTCAATATGTGGTATTTATTTCATACTACGCACATTGCTTCCATGGTAAGATAACCTTATAAACCCTTAATACAAAATGGAATAACATTAAGCTCTTATCTTACTCTATTAACCCTTGAATCCTAAAGAATTGTACAATAAACACATAACTTCTCATTCATAGGTATGTTTACATAAAGAAGAATTTATGTATTGAATATGTATATTCATACTTTAATGTCACTTTCTTAAGTATTTTATATAGCAACCCCTATTAGGAATACATGTATATATATAAATATTCATCAACCCATACATTTGTTAAGCTTAACAACCTACTCTAGTGCAATAAATTCCCTTCCTAAAATAATTAACATGAGAAACCTTTTAATTAAAACATTCATGACCATATAATTAATTCACCCAATTAATAAATATACTCCTACCCTAATTGATTGCTTATGCATAGAGACTATAAATTCACCTAACATTCATTAGACCAAACATAATATTTTAGTAGTAACTCTCCTTAAATTAAGACCAATTTCCATTGATCTTTGCTTATAATTCTTCTCGCCTTAAAACTTACTTTGTTATCGATCGTTTATCTTAATGTACTTTATATTTTGATACTTCAAGTTAGTATGTGATCTTTATTTATCTAAAGTACCTTTCAATCTTCTTCAAGATAATCTCATCTTTCCTTCTACCACCAATACTAAATCAAGCCCTAACTTCTTTTGTTCACCTACTTCATCGTAGTGTAAAAGAGATATATTTTATTTTGCACATTACTTCACACAGTACCCTCTGAATATTAAATTGATAGTTATTGTTACAAGAAAATTTCCATCAATGGTAGGTATTAGACTCAGCTACTAGCTAATTCTAAAATGCATGCATACATCATAGCTTTGTAAAGGCATCTTAATAAGATTAGATGAAAATTGACATTTTGTACAATGAGTGGTACTCTCTATGAATTCACTTAATAAAGGCACCTTTTCCTTAAAGGACTATATACAATGTTACCATATCCCACACTCTTGCATGAAATGTCAAATAAACATGTAATCTCAGTGTTGACTCTGGATTTTCACCGGTGCATATGTATTTTCAGATTTTCTTTGATACAACTTAGTGCAATACTCAATTTTTAAATTGAGTTGCATACATGCTATTTGTAATGCCAAAAACCATTTGATCATATGGTGCATGTAGTTTTTAGTTTGTACAAGGTAACTTATAAAGTTGGCCTTTTTGTGCGTATGTGTTATGAACTTGCTCTCTTCTTGATACGGCTTGACATGGGTTCCCGTTATTGAAACTAAGTTGAACATATATGTTTCATAGCCTTATGAATCATTTAGACATGTGATACGTCTAGTTTATGGCTCGTGTAAGCCGGTGCATGAAATGATTTTTCAACTTCATGCGTAGCATGAAGTACTTTATACATAGCATGAAGTTGATTTTTCAACTTCATGCATCATATATAATAATTCATGTGATGCATCAAGTTAAAAATTTCACTTTTCCCATATTGCTAATGCATTTTAGCTTCCTACCTCTCAGATTTGATAAATACCTTTTGGATATTAGCATTTAAGACCCTCCGAATGATAAATTCTAAGGTAAAACTCTATCAAAATATAATCTCACTTAATTAAGCTCTTAATTAGGTAATTAAGGACTAATTAATTACAATCAAACCTTAATAACATATGGAATTTTGAAGATTAAGCTCTACTAAGCATTGGTGAGTTGATTTTCCTTCCACTTTTCCCTTTTTCACTTTAATTTTCATTGATTTAGTGGGATTTGCTTGTGATTTTGCTTGTTTTTGAATGCCACAATAGCATTTAGGGCTTGCTAATGACTTAAATGATCTATGATAGTTAAATAATCGATTTACATTCATGATTTTGGCTGAAAAACATGATTTTCCTCTTATGGCAAATAATTTCATATGATGCATATACTATTATATACGATACATGTAGTTTATTTTTTACTTCATTTGATGTATGTATCACTTTGTATGATGAATATACCTTCATTTTTATTATGTGTAATGCATATATACATTGATATGATGTATATAATGCTTTGGGTTGATAGAAATTTAATCATTTTTAATCATTTTTTGCTTTAATTTTTGGTTTCTTTGAAGCTTTCAGTAGCATTTATTATCTCATAGTGATCCTAATAATCTGGATTCATTATAAATCATTCTAATTTCATTGATTTTTGCCTTAAAATTAATTAATCAAGTTAAATATTATTTTTAGGATAATTTAATTGTAATTGGTGTGATTAAAGCCAAATTGGATGTTGATTCATGCTCTAATTGATGCTTAAGGATGTTAGAGTCTTCCATTTTTGATTTTCATGATTAATTTGATTGATTTTGCTATTAAATCAATTTAATTTTGCTTAATTCTTCAATTATATGCCATTTTAATTGTAATTTTGAATTTATTGACATGATTAGCCTTAATTGGATGTTGACTTGTTTCTAAATAATGTTACATGTGATCTTAGAATCTTCTAATTATGTTTATGAATGATTTTGCTTAAAATTGATTTATTTTCATGATCCAAATTATGTTAATTCCTTGTTTCATGAATGTTACCTACATATTCATAGGATTTGATACATGATTCATGCTTTTACACGACATTAAATTGATCAATCATACCCCAACATTTCTTTTGTTCCTTAACATCATTTGTTTGCATTTTTCATTCATGCATTTTGACTCATGCTGCCCGAGGTCATTTTCCCTAGTAAAGGAGATATTGCTAAAAATCTAAGATTTTTGTATTGTTGAAGATCCTTTTGTAATAGAATAAGCCTCTATTTTATTAGTTTTCCCTAACATGTATGATTTAACCTTATTTCATCACGTATCCCTTATCTCTTTCAATACCTTTCTCCAGGCCATTATTTTACTTTTTGCTCATGCTATTATGCCTTATTATGCTTCTATGCTTGTTTTATCAGTGTCATATGATGTATGCTATACCATGTCATCTTTTACATGTCATGCTTATATCATGTCATTTCTTAAATGTCATCTTTATGCCATGTCATCTTTCACATGTCATGCTTATGCCATATCATCTTCCATGTCATGCTTATGCCATGTTATCTTTCATATGTCATGCTTTTGTCATATTATCTCACATGTCATATTTATGCCATGTCACTTCTCATATGCCATGCATATGCCATGTTTCATTTACAATGATCACCATATCATATTTACCATGTTATCTGTTACATCCACAGACTTAGCATATTATAGTGCATTGATCATATGTATGATGAATGAGTAAGCATGCTTCTAAATGGAATTATGGTATGAGATGAAAATGAGTGTTTAATGATGAAAAAGTATGTAAAGTTGATGAAAGAAAGTATTTTAAAAGTAAATGTTACTTAGGAAGTGTTTAATGTGCTTAAATGAGGCTTTTGGAAAAATGCCTCTTATGTTATGTAAGGTGTTATTTGCGATGAATGCTTATTGAATTCTTAGTGTACATGCCTCCATGTGTGATTAGAGTAAGGTATACATGCATATTATGGATTGGTATGCGTAGCGAATATTAATTTGTATTTATAATATGTATTGGTGTGTTGTTTAATGATTTCAGATTATTGCCTAATTGAATACTATAGAATGATGGTTTAATGCCTTATATGTTAGTATGTTATATGTATGCATATGTATAAGTATGTGAATGTATTAGGATGGCATTACATGCTAGGTGGCAACACTTGATTGGTCTAGGTGATAAAAGTCAAATATGGAGGCTTATATACATTTTTTCTTCCATTTTCTTCTCCTTTGTATACATGGATTGGTTTTTCCTTGCTCTTAAACACTTAACATTACAAATCTTCTTCTTCTCCTTCCTTTCCTCTTGCTAAAACTGAAATCCTCAAGGGTTGGTGATTCAAGGTAAGTAAAACATGAATTAAGTTAGTTGCTGCCCCCCTTTTTCCTCTTCTTATGTTTGTATCTTCTTTGATGTTGCTTTTCTTATGATTTTTATGGGATGAAGCCACAGTTGGTTGTATGGATATGGATTTTCTTGATTGAGTGATATTATGTGTGATTTTGATGGAGGATGGTTACTAAGAAACCAAATTGATTTACTTTTAATGGAGGAGGTTATGGTTTGGTGTTGCTTGACTTGTAGTTTAAGTTTTTATGTTATTTTATTGCTACCCTAAGCTTGAACATGTACTGTTCATTGATGTAGGGATGATATTTTTATGGAATGATGTTTAATGTGTAATTTAGTGATTGATTGGTATACTTTAGAGGTGTTAGAATGGTGTTATGCATGAGGTTCCACTTAGAGCTCTTAATTGGTAGCATTTATATTTTATGTTTATTAGGTGTTTATATGCATATGGCTATCTAATTTATGGTATGGCATGCTTCAATTAGATTTTATGATGTTGTATGTGTGTGCTGAGATTTATTCATGAGGGTTAGGGGCTTGATGAGGCCGAATTTCCTTGTAAAGGCTACTTATAAGCAGCCTTGGTACATACTTGTTGAGCTTATGTATACATGTGTATTTATTGGCTATTTAAACTTAGGTATGTATGTAACATGTATATGCATGTTTATTTGTTATATGATATAATTTCAAGGTAGTTTAGATGATCAGTGGGGAAGGTATGCATGAGGTTTGAATAAAGGCAGCATTTAGAGTTATTGCATAACTTGTGTAACTTTTATGTATCATATGAGTCAGGGATACCTAATTGAAAAATTGAGAAAATGGGTTATAGTTATAACTTAGGATAACATGTTCATGCATTCAAAGTTAATAAATGAATGAGTTATTATAAGGTGAAAAATGGTGCAAGTTAGTGATATGTTGAAAATGGTGTTTTTGTGTGTTGTGGAGTGGAATGCATTGGTCAAAGAACTATTTTGAGTCATATTACTTAATGATCTTTTGCATATGGATGTGCCCTATTCTAAGTGAGTTACTACTACCATTTAATCCAAGTTTCATGCCTTGTTGCTTTGAGTTGTGCATGTAATGCATATAGGGGACAATTTTGCTTATTTTCAAACTCCAAGGTAGGCTTGCGGTAATTTAGGTTTTGGAGGCATTATTGGATGAGTTTTGGAGCATATAATATATGGTTGGAAAGCTCTTTGAGTCTAGTTTTTGTTGGTATAAGGCTTGTTTAATTCTAAGATAGTTTTCTTGGTTTAAAAATTTATGCAAGGTAGAATATTCCTTAGGGGCAAAATGTTTTTGTGTTTTGATATGGTATTTTGTTTTGAGTGCCAACTTTGTATGCCATGTGAACTTGTTTGGTATGCTTGGGTGACTAATTATATGCTAGCATTTAGGGACTATATCTATATATATTTCATGATTTGATTAAGTGAGATTAGAGAGTTCATTTATGAATGCTTGAATTATGTTGACTATACACATGAATGGGTAATAATTGGTGCAATGTGGATTATCAATGTACGTTATATGACTATTCTTATTAAAAGTGAATATGTTAAAATGTTATAAGTGTTTTAGAGGAGCAATTACATCTATCACCGAGATGCTTGGACAAGGGCAAGGCTATAACAGGTTTGTTCTAGTGTTCCTTGACTAATAATTGGTCCTTTTAAGGAACTTTTCATAAAGGCATGATGATATATGACTTATTAAACATTCATAACATGGCATAAAGCATACCTACACATTATAACATGTACATTCATGCATTATCATATAATCATGACATGACATGATAATGTGGAGGTCTAAGGAAGAGATGGTTACAAAGTTGAACAAAGTTTGTTATTAATATGTATTGGGTCACATAGTTGGATTTCCTTAGGAAATCATATAGTTGGATTCCTATATGGAATCACAAAGTTATACATACAATATGTTCCCATGGGAACTAGAGGTACCAGTACATTGGACCTAGTACGAGATTGAGCACAGTCATAGAGGCATAGGGATTGATATAGGAAAATCAGAGGGAGAGTGCAATACATCATTGCATTCTCAATGACATATTCCATCACATGTATTATATTTTAATAGATGGTATTTGAGTGCAAAATGTTATAAATGGATGTTTTACAAGCATACTGCATTTAATTAAGGATGTATGATGATTATACGATTGAGATCAAAGGTAAGGAATGCTATAGGATATAGGACTTGATGAATTCTGAATTGATTTGTTTTATGCTGGAATGGTTATTTTAATGATATTACTTGCTTATTTTATTGCTTGTGATCATTTCTTTCAGTAGCACCACTAAGATTTTTCTCAGTATTTATCATTTAATGAATGCAGACACTAGTATTATGGGTGAGCATGGGGGTTAGTATTATCAGCAGCTGGTTCAGAGGTTTTGCTAGACATAGTGGTAGAGAACCTGAACTTTTAGGATGGACTCCTAAGACCTTGAGATTTGTGCAACTTCCTTTTTTATTATTTTAGTAGTAAAATTTTTTTGATATATAACGTGTATAATTATAGCGATACCAATAAGTGTTTTTATGATCGAATGTTGTAAATTAGTATGGTTTGCTTATTATTGTATATATTAAGCACATTTGATTTATGACACAGATTGAATGTTTATAATATGTTATGGCTCATATATATATATAGGATTGTTAATGTTCATTAATGGCACACCTATGTATGTTACCACTGGCATTGTTTTTAACAAGGATGTAAATTCTTCTTTTTTTAAAAAAAGTTAACCAAATTTTATAGGGTAATTATTAATTTCATATTTTAGGGGATTTGTAATTACACTACAGGAGTACGTCTCACTGCTTGGGGTGTGATATTATCATTTGCTATGATTGCTGCCATGGTACATCACATGGTATGCTTATTTCTTGCTTATGTGTGTTTGCCTACCTAAGATAGTTAATTCAACTAAATGGTAAAATAAAATTTAGAAACTCTAAGAAAATAGATCTTTACCACTCGAACCCATCTGTAAAGGGTTTGACTTAGCACTCATGCTATGAGTCAGTTGAACCAAATTCAAAACCATTCGATGGTAACTCCATCTTGTGACTCTTTTGAATCTATTTTATTCCTCAAGGTAGCCCTTTAAGAAGGCTGCAGTTTTATTCTAAGCAGGCCTCTGGCGTTGTCTATCATAAGCCTCACTCTAAATCAAGATGAAAGCCTCACCTAGAGTAGTGACTCCACTGGGGACCTATGGTGAAAGAGTGGTGGTATTAAAATCTTAAAGTTTCACTTCAATTTTCTCATTCTAGTCGGTTTAGTTGTATTGTATATCATGTACACAGTTTGCATCTGTACACCATTATTTATCTTGAGTTAAATCAATGATTGTGGGTGAATGAGTACCTTAGACTCCATTCGATTCCTTAAGAAAGCAAGTTTACCTTTACCACTCACTACCTTGTATTGAGGACCATTGATAATTCCTAGAATGGATAGATGCTAGGTATAGTCTTATATCATTGATTCCATTAAGTTGGGTAGGTTGTAGACAACATGGTAGGAGACCTTAACCTATTTTTATCGAACTAAAGCTCATGTAGCTAACCATATCAACATTCCAAAATTAGGATCCTTTTATTCGCATGCTATGTGTATTTATACCTGATCACATTAGTGGATTTGCCCAAATTTAGCCTATTTTCCCACCTCATCGTACTTTGTTAAGAGTTAAAATCCTTTCATGATTTTATGATGGTTGCATAACCTCATGCTTATTCCATTAGCATTCTCTTATCATAGCAATATGATCATGCTGAAATGCTATTAGATTTTAGCTGTAATCCTTTATCTGATCGGGCAATGATAATCTTTTTGCTTCACATACTGAGAGTATTACACCTCAAGTTTCCAATGTAACTCTGGGCTAGTATCCTACCTAAGAGATTTTGGATTGATCAATCTTCATGGAGGTATAAGGGTGGCAGGGAGTGCTGCTGTGTGCTACATGTTCACTAACTATTTTTATGTTTTCTATCCAACATGCATACTTATGTAATTTCCTCTAACCAATTTCTTTTGCAGCCATAATATCGGATGTTTTCTAGCATAGGTCATGCATACATCCTACATGTCATATCATGTGGATCATATTCAATTACATATGCATGTACATGCATCCATGCTAATTTTATCTATCATGCATAGAAACATGTAAGTCCCTAGCTTCTAAGAATGTTGCTTCCTTATCTGAGACTGTTTACTCTGTTCTAGATGATGCTTTAGTAGCCATTGTTTAGTAGTTAATTGATAAGTCTATAGCCAAAATCTTATCCGACTTTAAGACTCTCATAGAGTAATAAATTAGGGAAGCTCTCAGCCCTAGAGACTTTGTCACCCTACTAGCTCCTATCAATAAAAAGGGAAAGGTGATCAACTTATATGATGTTAAAATGGATGATGATGTATCACTTCACATACATATTGTTCACAAGTTTGAGACTTCTTTATTAGAATAGAAAATAGAATAATTGTAGTTTATCATGAAGACCAAGGGTATGGGGTTTAATTTGGACTTTGATGAGTTTTATGTTTAGGCTATTAGGGGACTACCTGCTAAGTTTAAGCTTCCGGATGTTCCCAAATACAACAGGGTTGGAGATCTAAAGAAT
Source organism: Dalechampia spathulata (assembly GCA_948192965.1). Classification (NCBI taxonomy): domain Eukaryota; kingdom Viridiplantae; phylum Streptophyta; class Magnoliopsida; order Malpighiales; family Euphorbiaceae; genus Dalechampia; species Dalechampia spathulata. The sequence continues at coordinate 16,577 of CANYBF013588725.1, forward strand.
CATCTAAAGACTTATACTATGATGATGAGTACCATTGATGTGTCGGATGAGCAAATAGTTTAACTTTTCTTCATCTCAATGGAGGGACTAGCACTAACCTAGTATCAATGTCTCAACAAGGCAACCATGGTCGAGTGGAAGCCTCTCTACACTACATTTTGTAAGAAGTATGGGTGTAAGTCTTGATTTGATGTCACTCTAATAGATCTAGAGATGGTGAAATAGAAAGCTAATGAGTCTTTCATGGACTACTTTTGTCAGTGGATGGAGAAAGCCATGCTAGTCAGACAAAAGCCATATGAATCCAACATGATTAATAAGCTTATTATTGGGTCGTTGCCACTATACCTGGATAAGCTGAAGTATCAGATGTCCCACATATTTAAAGACATTTATTTTGTCAGCCAGAGGATTAAACAGATTGAGGGGTTAAAGAAGAGGGAGCCTTCCTTCATTAAATGCCTTACAATCACCAAATCCCATACTCTGAAACATTACCCAAACCTGGAGGTGCTTGAATCCTGGGATGCCACTTTTTAAGGTTTTTAGGAATCTTCTTAAAGCCAAACTCATTAAGCCACTTGAGCTAAATTTTCAAACACCACCCCTAGCTTTAGTAGATACCATAACCTACTATCATTACTAACAACACCATGGCTATAATTTTAATGACTACTACTCTCTCAAGTGGGTTATTCAAGATCTCATAGATTCAAGTGAGCTCAAAGATCCTAAAAAATCCAAACCCTCTACTAAAATAAATCCATTGTCTAATTACCATAAGGCCAATTAGACTTACATGATCTAATTAAGGTTTCTAAAATCTCTAGTTCTTAGCTCCTTCTCTCCCCTTAGTAATAACGAGATTGCTAGGCTACCTACAATCAGTCTTTAGCTTGATGATGGTTTTCACATTGGTGCCATTGACATGTGGTATGATAGTTCATAAGATAAGTCTATAGGTATTTAGAATTCTTCTAAACCTAAATTGGTAGAGGTTTAAAAGATGAAAAAGGGTGAGACAATCAAGACTCTTAAGGTAACTAAGCCAGCATCTAAAGCTCCCAAGTAGTAGAAGGGATTGGGTGCCAATAAGATGTCCTCTCGGGTTTGTAACATGACCTAAAGTGGTAAGGTGTTCACCCGTCTAAATCTTGGGAAGAAACTAGATGCTCTAAAAAAAAGTCAATAAAGGCTAGACCCATTATAGATAAGGCTGGTCTGAGTAGTGCTCCAGCCCCACAACTTTCTGATAAGGGTAAAGAGGTTGCTCAGCTTAAGAACATTAGGATCAAGCAATTGAAGAAGACCTAGACTAACATAAGTATTTAGGACTTGATGTTATCTTCATAGTAGCATCAATGGGTTATCGTCGAGACACTCTTTAGTATAAGGATTTCTCCATGAGCATCTACCTTCAGTATAAAAGTCAGTTGGTAAATTGGGAATTGAAGTCTAATATGATTACTTTTTTAAATACAGATCTACTAGTAAAAGGTATATATCATAATATGGCACTCTTCATTAGGGTGTATATCATGAACTTCTCCACTCCTTATATCATGATGGATGACTGTTCTGGCATTAATGTCTGTCAACTCAAGGTGTTGCCCAAGCTTGGGATTCAACCTATAGAATTAAAGTCATCTTAAGACTACCATAAATGTGTATAATGAGTCTAAGTAAGAGGTTACTAGCACCTTTACTATTACTATTATTATTGAGCATTATCGAGTTGATTGAATTAGTGGTGGAATTCATAGTTCTTTATTTTATGATGTCTTTTGCCTTACTTTTGGACTAACTATGGTTTCATCCATTGGGAGGTATACCATCTACCTTGTACCAAAAGATTAAGTTTCCATATGATAAAGGTGTGGTTACTATTAATTCTGATGATGAGGTTGCCTTAGTCTACATCAAAGAGGATGTCCCTTTCATGGTAGGTTTTTAGATCGCTGTCATCAAAGAACCTGAGTCATATTTGTACCAACCAAGTTCTATCATGGAGAGAATACTGTATAACATGATTTTTGTGCCTAACAAAGGTTTGGGCTAGTACTGGTAGGGTCTAGTTGAGTTCAATATTCCTATAGCTATATAGGAAGAGAGATATTGTATTAGGTTTGACCCCTATACCTCATACAAGCTAGAGGATTGTAAAATAGTTACCTTTATCCAAGGAGAGACTCAGTATGATCATACTCTCAAGTTGCCTAACTTAGATGATTTCATTGATTTGTAGTTCACTATCTTCAGTGATGTTTATAACTTGTCAGCCTTGACAACACCTAAGAAGGTTGTTGCCACTTCTTCTTCCACCATCATCCTTGATGATGCTTTCTAGATCTTCAGTGATGTTGCTAATCTCACCAGTAGCTGCCTCGAGTCGAAACCTACTACAGTTACTGTACTAGAAACCAAGCTGTAGAGTGTGGATATGGAGGATCTATTGCTTTAGAAGATCTATAAGAACATTTCCACCTTAGTAGATATACTTTTAATGAACTTTTGTATAAGGATTATGACATCCCTCTTTCTATACTTTTTCATGATGATGTAATCCCTTCAAAATTTAATGCAATAAGAAATAGTTTTGCTTATGTTTGTGATGTGTAATCTAATGACATTATGCATGAACATGAGCATTACATGAGTACTTTTGACATTAATGCATCACATATAGAAATTGTTAACATTAGCATATATGATAGGCAATGTCCTCTCTAGATTGCGTTTGACTTAACTCTTGATAAGAGAACAAATGTTGTCAAAGCATTGCAATAGCATATAAAAGCCTTTACTCTAGGCTATGAAGACATACCGGGTGTCGATATAATAATAATGGAACATAGTATTTTGATCAAGCTTGAGTTCAAGCCAGTTAAGTAGAAGCTATGTTAGCTTTGACTAGAATAGGATTAAAAAGTTAAAGAGGATATCTAAAAGGAGTTGGATACTAAGTTGCTCAAAATGGTTGACTATCCCAAATGGTTGGCCACTATGGTTCTAGTTCTTAAGAAAGATGACAAGGTTAAGGTCTACGTAGACTACAGGGTTCTGAATAAAGCATGCCCAAAGGATGACTTTCCTTTACCTCATATTAATGAGCTAGTCGACAGCACAATCGCTAGTATTATGTATTCATTTGCTAATAGGTTTTCTAGGTATAATCAGATCCTCATAGCTATTATGTATAAGGTGAAGATAACTTTCATAATAGAATAGGGGACCTATTGCTATAAGTTTATGCCTTTCAATTTAAAGAATGCATATACTACCTAGCAAAGGGCCATAATAACCTTGTTGCATAATACCATAAAGAGGTTGAGGTTTATGTGGATGACATAATGGTGAAGTCTCCCACTAGGGTAGAGAATCCGGTTACTCTTGACAAATTTCTCATATGGGTTGAGAAGTACAAGCTTAGGTTGAACTTGAAAAAGTACATATTTAGGGTAACATCCGATAAGTTGTTGGGTCATGTAATCAGTTAATGGGGTATCAAGGTGGATCCCAATAAGGTGAAATCAATCTATAAGATATCTATTCCTAAAACTAAGACCAAAGTTAGATAATTTATAGGACAGCTTTAGTATATCAACAGATTCATTACTAAGCTCACTACTACATATGAGCCTATTTTCAAACTTTTGAGAAAGAACCAGCCTTCAGTTTAGGACAAAAATTATTAATTTACATTCAAGAGGGTGAAGTATTACCTCTCTAACCTAACGATTCTATAGCCACCTTGGTCGTGTAAACTATTGTTGCTGTATTTAGTATTGGAGAAGGAGTCAATAGGGGCTACGGTTGCTCATGAGAATGAAGCTAGAGTTGAGCACGTTGTTTACTATCCAAGTAAGAAATTGTTACAAACATAGTGCAAGTATAGCTCTATTGAAAAGTTATGCATGGTTTTGGTCTGCGTCATTAAGAAATTTAGACATTACTTTCAATCTTACCAAGTTCAGGTGATCTCCAAGGTCAATCTTATGAAGTACTTGTATAAAGCTCCTTTGCTAGTGGGGAAGCCTTCCAGGTTGATGATCTTGTTATTATTAGAGTTTGATGTGCAGTATATCATTAAGAAGGTGATCAAAGGCAGACCGATCATAAAATTCTTAGCATCCAGGCTAGTGAATGACTCTGAAACTTTTGAACTAGACTTCCCAGATGAGCACTTAAGGGGCGTTGATGTCTATAAATGGAAGTTGCACTTTAACAGTATGGTCAATAAAAGAAGTGCAAGCATAGGGGTTATGCTAATCACTCCTAAAGGTGAATTGATTATGCTTTTGAAGTGGCTGAGATTTCCAGTCACTAATAATATGGCTGAGTATGAAGCAGGTCTATTTGAGCTCAAAGTATTACTGATGATTGGTCCCATGAAGTGAAGGTATTTAATGATTCAATGCTTATAACTCATTAGTCCATGATTGAGTAGGATGTTAAGGAAGAGAGGCTCAAGCTTTATATTGAATAAATGTAGCTCATGGTTTATAATTTTAGCTAATATTAATTCATTTATACTCTATATAATAAGAATTAGATGGCTGATGCTTTGGCTAAACTTGCTTCAATGTATAAACAACCACAATATCATATTTAACCTATGACCATCGAGTAATCAAGGATCCCTTGCCATAAGGGTGAACAAGTTATGGAGCTAGACCAACAAGATGAAACTCCATGGTATGTCGATATCATGAACTTTTTGAGAACTCGTGCCTAGTCGGGGGAAGCTAATAAGACTAATAAGATAGCTTTGTGAAGGTTGGTAGCTAACTTTACCTAACATCAGAGTGTTCTCTATAGAAGAAAAATTGATGGTTTGCAACTTTGATGCATATCGAGGAAGGAGATTAAAATAATCATGCATGATAGTGCACACTGGAGCTTGTGGGTCTTACATAAATGGATTCACTTTGTATAGAAAGACCTTGCACTAAGGTTATATCTAGCTTACCATGGAGACTGATTTTATACAGTTTATCTGGTGTTATCATGAGTACTAGATTAATGGAGATCTGAATCATATTCCATCGATCGAATTACAGAATGTGATGATGCCATGGCCTTTTCTTAGCTTGGGGGATTGATATTATGGGTAAGATTCATCCTAATGCTTTTAATAGGCATCAGTATATACTAGTGGTTATTGACTACTTCTCTAAAGAGGTGGAAGCAAAATCTTATAGTAAACTAAGGGCAAAACATGTTGCCCAGTTAATAAAGAAGAATCTCATATACTGATATGGGGTACCGCATCATCTAATATCTGATAATGGGGTGCAGTTCCAGGGCCAATTTTTTAATTTACTAGAGAGATATGGAATTGAACATCACCAATCTTCTCCATATCACCCTCAAACTAATGGGGTAGTCGAAGTAGCAAATAAAATGATCAAGAGGATCTTGGCCAAGACAGTGTAGACTTATCAGGATAGGCATGAGTAGTTGCCATTTGACTTATCAGTAAGGCTAATATCGTATCACTGCTCATCATCATTACCAGTCTAACCTTCGTTTGAACTAGTACTGGAGACTCAACCTTGATATTGTAGCATGCCAAATGTTCAGTTAATCTAGTGATGTTAACTATCATTTACCATGTCATTTGGACATAGACCTTGTATGACTTAATCAAGTCATAATAACGTCTCTATATTGCATGATTAGGCATATAAGTTAAGCATTTATGCATAAACATCTTGCATAAAATATGTTATAAGCACTCATATGTAATTCCAACATCTTTGTGTTATGATGCTGATGCAGTCCATTCAACAGCTGGGAGACATCTGCCATGGCATCCCAAGACACCTACATGGGTCATCAATATTATAATTAAAGATTAATAGAATCAGAAGCATGTTGATGCATGAAGTACTACTTATACGAGTGGTATTCAGAGGAACAAATACAACCTCTTTTCTCTTTGGTACATGAAATTTCACCTTATAAGGGTGCCCATCTCTATTATACGATTGTACATAGGGATTTTATGACCATAAAAGCTATTTATCAATGAAGCTGCATGGGTACTCAAAGCCAAGGGGTACCTTGGGGCTCATTGCCTTAGTCTATAGTGCCACCCTAGATGTTATACTTCATGCCCTCTTATGAGTACCTCTCCCTCAGGAGCTCCTAGCTGTAGTAGCAAAGCTGTGTGACCCTCTCCCACCATTGAAGGTAATGGGTTGACCTTGAGAACCGCCAGCTCTAATGCTCTGCCCTCTATTAGTTGATAGCTCCATAGGCCCCAATAATCACACCTCGATGAAAGTTAGATAATCCATAGGTGATTCTGATAGGTGATCACTCCCAGGAATATTGGTTAATACCATTACGATCTCTTAGTCAGCACTGATACAAGACAACTAGAACATCATTTAAGGTGGTGCAACAGGCTCCACATGACCTGTTGGCCCATAACATCAATCAATGATGCACTCTTCCAGATAGAAGAGATGATGCTTTAGATACTCAATCAACATATGCCATTCACCCCTACATGCAGATGTCTTGATATATCTAGGAAGCGGCATGTTGTGCCACGGATAAGGATATATTTACATGCATCTAACAAACATCAAACAAAATCAATAATTACCTACTTTGGTATATTTTAGACCAATTTTATTCTGTTCTACACTAATAAAATTATTATTTTCTTGATCCAAGGTGAGTTCATTAAGGTGCTCTCTCAATGCATCTAAGTCTATCTCTGTCCTCTTTTGCTGGACACTCCATGCACACATACGAGGATAGCTATAAGGCAATCTGCTTGGGACCACCGGTTGAGGAAGCAATTTGAACTTATAAGCCATAATCTGCAAGGACAACATGATTAGATATGACATAACTAATCATAGCAGAATGATAAGATTAAAAGAAGGTAGCATACCTTGATTATTAGCCAACATCCAATGATCCTATCTCTATAATACTTGCTACAGAGGTCTAAACCATACATCAATTTAGCAATACTAGTGCTATCCTACTCAAAACTCTCAACTATAGTCAAATTCTACAAGGCCTAAAGTACGAACATGTGGATGTTGTTTTGGGTATCACTAAATAGTGTACAACCTAGCATGTATAGCAGGAAGCAATGAATATACTACTCTTTGGTGATGGTCTCACTAATCCTGGTATCTTTGGTGCTCTCTCAAAGGCCCTCATAAGTGATGTAGTGTCCACTCATCATATTGGGAGTAATACCTAGCATATGGTATATGACATCAAAAGACCAGTATCGGGATGTCAATCTCATGTCAAACTGAATTAGAACTCCACCATACTCCAATCCTATAATCCCAGCAAATATTCCAGGGAGATGGTGATCTTGCCTACTGGTAGGTGGAATGTATATGTAGAATCCATCAACCTCTCCACCATCATTGTAATGGGGTAGTAATTGCTCTTTCTCTCCATGCTAGTATAGCAGGAGATAAATCATCTAAATTTTCTCTTGTCTACATGCTCTCATACCTCATCTAGGAGTCATGAATACCATTTATATATACCTTGAGCATCGCTAGCAACAACTAGAGTCTTCTCTCTCTACAAATCATAACATTTATGTCAGATTTCAAACCATAATCTTCAAAAATCATAAACATGTAACCCTAAACACATGTTTTCTTGCTTAACCACAAGCCTAAACTCTCGAAGAAAGCCTTTCTTTCAATTTTCAACACTAATCTTTTAAATTTTTGCCATAAAATTCATTATATATTATGCGTGACTTGTTATATGTGACACATATGTATTTTATGTGATGCATAAAGCTAATTTTCATGTTGTATGCAATCTATATGCACTTTATATGATGGATGAAGTCAAAATTTTGCTATATGTGATGTGTATCACATTATATGTGATGCATATAGTGATGTTTATGGCAAAAATTTGTATTTTCTTACATCTATTAAGATCAAAACATCCAAAGTTCAAGCCTTACCTTAGCAAAAGTGTGTTTTCTTGCCTTAAATACCTTCAAATGAGCAAAAGTTTGAGAATGCATACCTTTTCAGATGGTGCTTGGGATTAGTATGAATCCAAAGCAAAGGATTTTAGGATTTGATGGCTAAGAATGGCTCCAAAGTAGATGTTATGGGAGTTATGCTTTCTAAGCATGAAGCTCATGATAAAGGTGAGATCGCAAGGTGTAGGCAACATTCTATTTCTGACCATCGTTGAAGTAGATGGGAGTTTATGAAGTTAGGTTGGGAGAAACTTGATTTTACAAGGGTTACCAAATGTGAGTTGTGAAGGATGGGTCTTCTCCTTTTATAGAGGCTAAGCCTCATAGGCCATATCTTGTCATCTCCGCCTATTTTCTTTAAATGATGCTAATTTTGTATGATGATATCTTCAATGGTGATCTTTATGATATCTCAACTTCTATCGACTTTCATTTGTGTCATTCTAGAATGATCCTAATTAGGGGCAAATTGTTGACTGTGGATTTTCACCTACACGCATGCATTTTTAGATTTTATTTGATATGACTTAGTTTAGTACTCCATTTTCAAATCTAAGTTGCATACATGTTATTTGCAATACCATAAACCATTTGATCATATGGTGCATTTAGTTTTTAGCTTGTACAAGGTGGCATATAAAGTTGGTCTTTTTATACACACATGCTGTGAACTTGCTCTCTTCTTGATATGGCTTGAAATGAGTTCTCGTTATTGAAACCAAGTTTCACACATATATTTCATAGCCTTATGAATCATTTAGATATATGGAATATCTAGTTTATAGCTCATGTAAGCTAGTGCATGAAGTGATGTTTAAACTTTATACGTAGCATGAAGTTGATTTTTCAACTTCATGCATCACATATAACACTTCATGTGATATATGAAGTTAAAAATCTCACTTTTTCCCACATTACTAATGTATTTTAGCTTCTTACCTCTTGGATTTTATAAATACCCTTTGGATATTAGCATTTAGAACCACCCCCAAAAAATTGATAAATTTTAAGGCAAAACATTACTAAAATATATTCTCACTTAATTAAGCTGTTAATTATGGAATTAAAGACTAATTAATCATACTAAAACCCTAATCACATCTAGAATTTGAAGATTAAGCTTTACTAAGCATTGGTGAGTTGATTTTCCTTTCACTTTTCCCCTTTTCACTTTGATTTTCATTGATTTGGTGGGTTTTACTTGTAATTTTGCTTGTTTCCGAATGTCATGGTAGCATTTAGGGCTTATTAATGGCTTAAATGATCTATGATAGTCACACAATTGATTTACATTCATGATTTTGGCTAAAAAATATGATTTTCCTCTTCTGGCAAACAACTTTATATGATACATATACTATTATATCTGACATATGTAGTTTATTTTTCACTTCATGTGACACATGTATCACTTTGTGTGATGCATATACCTTCATTTTTATTATATGTGATGCATGTGTACATTGATTCATTGTATATAATGCTATGGGTTGATATAAATTTAGTCATTTTTAATCATTTTTTGCTTCAGTTTTTGGTTTCTTTGAAATTTCCAGTAGAATTTATGATCTCATAGTAATCCTAATGATCTGGATTTATCATGAATAATTCTAATTTAATTAATTTTGGTCTTAAAATTAATTAATTTAGTTAAATGATGTTTTTAACATAACTTAGTTGTAACTGATGATCTAGTTAAATGATGTTTTTAACACAACTTAGTTGTAATTAAAGAAAAATTGAATGTTGATTCATGCTCTAATTAATGCTTAAGGGTGTTAGAGTCTTACAATTTTGATTTTCATGATCAATTTGATTGATTTTGCTATTAAATCAATTTAATTTTGCTTAATCCTTTAATTAAATGCCATTTTAATTGCAATTTTGAGTTTATTAACATGATTAGCCTTAATTGGATGTTGACTTGTTTCTAAGGGATGTCACATGTGATCTTAGAATCTTCCACTTACATCTATGAATGATTTTGCTTAAAATTGATTAATTTTCATGATCTAACTCATGTTAAATCCTTGTTTCATGAATGTTACCAACATATTCTCGGGATTTGATCCTTGATTCATGTTTCATATGACATTAAATTGATCAATCATATCCTAACATTTCTTTTATTACTTAACATCATTTGTTTGCATTTTTATTTATGTGTTTTAGCTCATGCTGCTCGAGGTTATTTTCCCAAGTGGAGGAGACGTTACGATACATCTCAAATTTTTTTATTGTTGAAGATCCTTTGTAATAAAATATGCCTTTATTTTATTATTTTTCCCTATCATGTATGATTTAGCCTTATTTCATCATGTATCCCCTTATCTCTTTCAATCCCTTTCTCCAGGCCATTATTTTAATTTTAGTTTATGCTATTATGCCTTATTATGCTTCTATGCTTGTTTTATCATTGCCATATGATGTATTATATACCATGTCATACTTATGCCATGTCATCTCTTACATGTCATACTTATGCCATGTCATGCTTATACCATGTCATCTTTCATATGTCATTCTTATGTCATGTCATCTTTTATGTCATGGTTATGCTATGTCATGCTTATGTTATATCATCTTCCATGCCTTGCGTATGCTATGTTATCTTTCATATGTTATGCTTATGCCATGTCATCTCACATGTCATGCTTATACCATATCATTTCTTACATGCCATGTATATGCTATGTTTCATTTATAATGATCACCATATCATATTTACCATGTTATCATTTACTATGATTGCTGCCATGCTACATCGCATTATATGATTATTTCTTGCCTTTATATGTTTGTCTGCCTAGGATAGTTAATTTGACTAAAATGGTAAAATTGGATTTGGAAACTTTAAGAAAATAAATCTTCATCACCCAAACCCATCTCTAAAGGGTTTGACTTAGCACTCATGCTATAGGTTGGTTGAACCTAATTTGGAACCATTCGATGATGACTCCATCTTATGACTCTTTTGAGTCCATTTCATTTCTTGAGGTAGCCCCTTGAGAAGACTGCATTTTTGCTTCAAGCAAACCCTTAATTCCATTTGTCATAAGCCTCACTCTAGGTCATGGTGAGACCCCTACCTACACTTAGTATTAGTGTCTGAATGTATAAATCTAGGATCAAGTAGAGCCAAAACCTTATGATTAAACATAAAAAAATTACTAGTCACTTTATTAATCGAATGAGCATCCTCTCTTTATCAAATAATAAAATCATGGGGTTAATCTTCCTAGTTAAAGGTTTGATTTACAGATCCCTGGGTGTCGCCTTGTGTGCCATCAAATCTGTTACACCCTCCACCATGACTTTTTTCACTATAATGAGTTATCAAATTAGCTGCTGGTGGTAGTTTGATTGTAACATCTTTTTTATAGCCATCTCCCTTGGCAGCTACATGCAATGGTGTCACCCTTAGGTTATTACAGTCTTGGGTAAAATGACATGTACCTCCATAGTTAAAACATGCTCCTGCCATCACCCTACATGGACTTGAATGAAATCTCTTACAAGATATGCATAATGTATCACTAATGTTTATACCATCCATTCCTTATTTAGATTATGATAATCAGGGTACTGATGGCCTCATAAATATAGATCTCTCTATAAATGCTCCTTTACATTTATTTATTTTAACTTGAGTGGAGGAGGTAATCAATCCCCTATTTATTCTACTAAATTACCTTACCTTTAACTTTGCCTCCTCATTCAATATTCGCTCATAGAATAAGGCATTTACAATTCATGTAGAAAAATCATTACAATTGAATCCTTACATTAATACTCATATCATAAGTTGCTACCCCTACTCAAACTTCTTACACTACTCCTTATCAAATGTCAATATTCTAGTAGTATAATAAACAAGGTAGGTAAACTTTATCTCATACTTCACTACAAACATACTGCCCTATTTCAAACTAAGGAACTCTTGCAATTTTTTATATGTGTATGCTTAAGGAACATATTTCTACTTGAGTTCCTTTTGAAAATTATCCCATATAAGTATTAGTGGCTCTACTAACCCATTTGATGCTATCTTTTGCCACTCATATGCATCATCTTATAACAATGATATAACATATTCTACCTTTAATTGACCTATAAAATCTAGTTTTCATAGTACCTAATTATTCCATTCTATTGAAATAAGAACTTACGCATGGTAATGAAAAGAATTTAAAATTTTTTATAGAAATGTATTTTTACAAGGATCATGGCAATGAATTTCATCAAACATATCATAAAAGAAATGAAGAGGACACTAAGTTGAGTAACACTTACATCAATTATCATCTCCTTTGTTCTTGATCATCAAAAAGGTTGTAACAAACCTTTCAATCCCCAATATAAAGGATCTCTATATTGTCCACATGAACTTAAAGGATTAGTTAGCAATCAATATTATAAAGAATTTATTTCAGAGACTAGTAGAAATAAAATCATAAGATAAAGAGAATGTATGATTATTTTGCATTAAGTGAATTACTTTCTTTGAATTTGAATAGCCTTTGTTCTTTAATGAGATTCAAATTTTCTTCTGTTGTGTTAAAAGAATTCATGAATATTGAGAGAGGAGATAAAAGCATACATTCTATAACTTAAAACTAGGTTAAAAAAACTAAGTTAAAATATGATTAATAAGGTTATGTAACATTAGGGCTGATTGGATAACTAATGTATCATGACACATAAGTTGACTTAATCTAATTAGTATTTAATATGTTTGACACATCCCAAAACCCAAAATAGATGTGTTACATTCACATGACTCTTCTCTTTCAGTTAAGTCATGCATGTGCAAGTCATGTGATACATGCACATGCACAATTACATGCATGGCATGTGCACATCCATATGCAAACTCGTATCATGCATATCTGAAGTTCTACTTATCAGAATTGCATGATCTTAGTATCAAATCAAATCTCTTTCCATGTTATACCTTATAGAAATAAAAATTCCAAGTTATCTTATAACCATGAAATAATATCTCACATTGAATCAACATCAATTCATAATTTTTGGTCCCTTTAGTATATGATCATAACTTTTAGTATATGATCTTTTGGGTTCTTGATATGCTAGAAATATATAAAAATATTATGAAATCTCATTTAATAATATTATAATAAATAAAGAATGATGTCTAATCATACTATATACCCTAAATTTTCACATGCTTTTATAGAATGATTAATAAATCTCATATCACTTAAAATTCATTAATCATTCTACAAAGGGTGTGTAACTTTTTTTTAACATTTATGTCACCTGTATCCTTAGTAAGCATCTCTTACTCACTTACACATATGTTTTAAGACATATGAGTTAACAACATGAGTTATTGTTTACTATAAATTTATAGCATTTATATACTACCTACATGCATGTGTGCATGTTTATGGCTTTAAATTACTGCCTTTTAATCGCCTTTATATATGCAATAGTTGCATACATAATACAAAAATCATTAGAGTATATATGCAGTCTCTCTCTACCCCAATGTCTCTAACCTACATTCATCAAAGGATAAACATTGAGTATAAAACTCAATGGAGCATAAGTGGGTTACAACGTAGTAATCATTGTAAATGGCATACAACATATATAATAGTGGCAAAATAATTGACAATCATCAAAGAGTATTCCAAGTGAATAAAGTCATATATATTCCAATAATAATTCCATTCTATAATGAATAAAGTCATCTATATTTTAGTTGTCAAGGAAATATCATGGAGAGTATGAATGAATGAAACTATGATGCACTTACCTTAAAATAAGCTTTTTGTTTACTTATCAATTAAATTTGTATGATTAACAATAAAGAACAACAAACTTGTTTTCTCTTTATTTTTATTTATTTATGGAATTGGGTAGTTGTTCCCTATATCTTCACACCTATTAAATATGAATTTTATGTTGTATAAATTAAATTGATCATACAAGCATCCAATTTACATGTCACTTAATATGGTTTTCTAACCTTTTTTTATATTAGTATTATAACTTAACTTAAATCATGCTTCCAAGTATGTTTACTACATTATAAATAAAAACTATTCATTATAAAATGTTGTCCAATGCTCCCTACTTCCTTATACATATGAAATTGAGTGTTAAATAAATTTTTAGTTTTGTACCATCTACTCTAATACACATTTGATCCTTATGGGTTAGCATATTTTTTTCCTTTTTTTCATCTTTAACTTAGTTGAGTTACCATGTTAGTACCTTCCTTGGTTACCAATCTACATTACATTTGTATTTATGAGTGCAAAAATACATTTCCATGAATTTAATGTTAACATCTTTTAACATTGAGAATTATTTTGACATTCCTTCAAATTTATACATTATATGACCTCTTTTTCTATGTATTAATGCACATAATAAGAATTAATTTTATTTTTAAATTATTGAATTGAACCATTCTATTAGGCCTTAAAATGAAAGACCATCTGATTAGCTTAACTCATGTAGGTATCACTTTCAAATACCTTATACATATAGCATTCAACCTAGCATATATCAATCCTTCAAGCATATTCCAATATTCAATGATCCTATACTAATATATATACATATATATTAGTTTAGGGACATTACATACATACCTTGTAATTCAATTAACATTATATGCATGCACCTATAATAAGCAACATAATTATCAATTTGAGTTTTCAAAATGTATGCATTTGAGCCACATGTTTCTAGCAATTATTCCCATAATATAGCCCTTTATATTTTAACAATATGTCCTATAGGATTATGAAAATAGTTATAGCTATATTCCAACTCTAGAATTAGTTTAACAATTCTATTGAACCCATTTATTATATAAGAACACTAAACTTACCATTCATTGGACCGCTCCATGTAAACCTCATTCAATTAATTGCTTTAATCTCCTTAGCTTACCTCAACTTTACATTTCTATCTCTAAGGATCTAATTAGACCATTAAATTCCTCTTAAGTTGGTATGGTTCAATCCCCTTTACCTAACTAAAACATAATATTCACATAAGAATTAAGTATGTAGGAAACAACTTATTTTCTTAGTACTTTATCTTGCTTAGTAATTTGTTATTCATATATAATAACTTATAGCTTCCATAAGTAAATTTAAGTTTGCATTCTTTCATGTATGTAATAGACTCAATTGTTAAACTTTTAGCTTTGAAATGCCTTAATTCCAATTGCTTTAACAACAAGGGACATATTGTCATATCCTGAACTGTACGATTCACTATGCATTCATAATTGACAATATATCATGTTTATATATGTTATTGATGTGAAATTATGTTGATAGATATATGATAAGAATTGAGTTTAAAGCTCAAAGGAGCAAAGTGAAAATTTTACCGAAACCATTGAAATGGATGGATAAACAGCACTAAAACAATGATTTTAGGCTATACACATTGAATTTGATAAAATGGCTTTGACCATAGTGCTTGTGTTAACTTAAATTAGATATATGCAAATTTTGAAAATTTTGAATAAAAATTTTATTTATGATGTCATAATTGAATTTAATGATTTAAGCAAATGAAATAATGCAATGTTATGGGATTAGGGAATGGAAAACTTAGTTTTGAAACTAAATTGGTGAATTATATAATTAAAATAGATATTTGGAATTAAAAATAGAATTTTCAATTTAATATGATATGATGATGTCATAATTACTAAAGATGATGTCATAAATAGGAATTATGGAATTATGGATGGAAAATAAGTAAATAGAAAATTAGATATATGAAAATAGAATTAATATATGATATAATTAAGTTATTATAAATTAAAAATAAGTGGGATTGGTAATTTAAAGAGTGTATGGGAAGTTGGAAAAGTAATTTTGGAAATGGTGTTACTGGAAGGAGAGAGAGTGTAAGATTATTAATTATTTGAGTATGGAAAATTGGTGGATGATATTTATAATAAAATATGAAGTGTTTAAGAGTAAATTAAGGATATAATA
>CANYBF013590573.1:0-11025 GCA_948192965.1 Dalechampia spathulata
CATTATGATAAAAATTCCTACAGGAAATATATGGAAATGGAAATGTTGAAAAAAGAAATGAATGTGAAATGGGTTCTAGATGAACCATAAATGAGATATGAAAGAATGACCCAATACAATGTGCACATATAGCCCAAAATGCAAAGAGGTCAAATGATATGAAAATATAAAGGAAAATATGAGGGAGAATGCATAACATAAATGCATTCTCATAAAATGACATAAATCATGAATTATGATGATGATGATGCCTAAATGATGCATTCATATTTAAATGATGTTGATCATGATGATGATGATATTCATGTTATACATATTTAATAGTGATATGAACATGATAAGATAATATGTCATAGTGATAAAGACATTTTATTCATGAAGATATTAAATGAGATGATGATATATATGTAGACATGATGATAATATGTTATATTATGATGATGATATTAAAATGAAATAATGTTATGATAAATATGACAATGATACAAGACATACATGATGATCATAATATGGTACATATAATACACATAATGTGATTATGGTATAATGGTATGTTATATGTGATGATAATATGATACAGATATGGTTGAGATTTATACTATTGGAGAATGATAATGTAATGAATATATGTTATCATTATTGATGCCATTCATGCTGAATATCGGTAGAGCATTTAATTAATATGATTAATTATATTATGATTATGAATTTAAAATAATATATGATAAAGTGAAAAATGGCATTTTTGAAAATACTTGTAGGATTTTATTAAATCCTAAATTATTATGGAATTAATGATGTTGATTGTGAATATATGTTTTTGGAGTTAGTTCATTAAAAAGGAATCATTATGGAGTGATAATATATGACTTTAACATATGAAGGTTGATAACATGATGATAAGATATTTTAAAGTATCG
Organism: Dalechampia spathulata; assembly: GCA_948192965.1. Classification (NCBI taxonomy): domain Eukaryota; kingdom Viridiplantae; phylum Streptophyta; class Magnoliopsida; order Malpighiales; family Euphorbiaceae; genus Dalechampia; species Dalechampia spathulata. The sequence continues at coordinate 921 of CANYBF013590573.1, forward strand.
AACTACTGATATATAATAAGAAATAGAAATACACCAAAAGAATAAAGTTATGATATTAACAAGTGTATAATTATCATGATTAAACAATGTTGAATATATTATAGATATGTTTATAGTAATGAAATATTAGTGGTTGTATGATTATGATTGATGTAGTACACATAATAAATTTTTACATTGCTTAGTGGAAATTCAAGAAGAATATAAATCCAAAGAAAAAGAAATGATATATATATCAAAGAAATAAACTAGTCATAGCATCAATGTAAAATGAACTATGATCTGAATATGTTAGAGAGTTAAGTAAATTATGATATACATAGATGATGAATAGAAGTATTATTTTAAATGATTACATGGCAACATCAATAATATGATGTTTTAGTTTACATGACCTATTTTATATGATATATGTATGATTATATTTTATATGTTATGTGTAAAGCACCACTGAGTGATATACTCAGCGTTCATCATTTGATAGACGTAGGTTAACTGAAGAATGACAAGCACGGATTTCCAAAGCATCAGTTCAATAGAAGTTTTTCTGAAAGCAAGGACTTGGAGTAGATTAAAGTTTCTAATTAATTTGATTAAGTAATTAAAAGTAATGTTAATCCAAGAATGTTATTTAGGACTAATACTTCCGTAAAACTTAGAACGATGCATAAAAGAAAACCACGCATCCCTTATAGAGTAATTAATGGTTTCTACATATCGGAGATCATTAATTATTCTATGATCATGTCACACCACAAAAAGGCATGACACAGTTAGCTTTATGGTAGTTAGGCAACGAGTTTATTTTTATTGAAGGTTTAGATTTCTTAAGATCTTTAAGCTCACCTAAACCAATGAGGTCTTAGATGACCCGCTTGAGAGAGTGGCAGTCATCAGTATAATGGCTATGATGTTGGTGGTAAAGGCAATATATTTTAGTATCTACTGAGGCTGGGGAGTGGTTTTTGGAAATTTAGCTTTAGTGGCTTGATGAGTTTGGCTTTGAGGAGATGCCTGAAGTCCTTGGAAAGTGGCATCCTAAGATTTAAGTTCTATTTCAAGATTTAGTAGAGTAACATCAAAATGGGATTTGAACCTATACTGCTTGTAGAAAGTAGTGTAGAGAGGCTTCCACTAAATCGTGGTTGCTATGTTAAGACTAGCATACTAGGCCAATACTGGTCCCTTCAATGAGATAAAGAAGAGTTGGACTATCTACTCATCCGATAAGTTTGTGGTGCTTATTATCATCGTGTAAGTCTTAAGACAATTCTTCAGATCCCCAACACCATTGTACTTGGTAATATCTAGGAGCATAAACTTAGCAGGAAGCCCATTGATAACTTAGATAGAGAATTGATTAAAGTCAAGATCTGACCCTATTCCCTTAGTCTTCATGATAGACTATAGTTTTTCTATCTTTTGTTCTAAAACAGGGGTCTTAGGCTTGCAAATATCATGTATATAGAGTGAGACCTTATCATTTGTCTTAGTACCATATAGATTGATTATTTTCCCTTATCCTTCACAAAAGCTGGTGGGCTGACAAAATCTCAAGGACTGAGAGCTTCCCAGATTTACTACTATAAGAGAGTCTTAAATTGTTGGTCAAGAGCTTTGCCATAGACTAGTCAATAAGATGTTGAATAGCAATGAGTGAAGCATCATCTAATACAGAATAAAAACTGTCAAATAGAGAAGTGACATTCTTAGCAAGCTATGAGTTTGACATGGTCTGTACATGATAGAGAGAGTTAGCATGGATGCATGTGTATGTATATGCGATTGTATATGATGAACATGATAAGAGATGTATAGTACGTAGAGTAGAGTGACATATAATGTTATATGGCATTTGAATTGCATGGCATATGCATGACATATGAAGTAGTGATAACATAACATGGCATATGCATGACATGTGAGCGTGAATGACATATCATATGCATGATATGGCAAGATAGCATGTATATAAGCATATAACATGGCAAATAGCGTATTGCATTATGCATTAACATTTTGGATCGTATTGGCGTGTAGCATATACATAGCGTATACGTGGTGTATGAAGTGATATAGCATGGTATAATGAATGACATGTGAGATGATGCATGACATATCATGTGCATGACATGTGGAATGAATGGCATATCATATGCATGATATGTGAGATGGTGTATGGCATGGCATATGCATGGCATGGTGAATGACATACCATATGCATGGCATGTGAAATAATGCATGGCATATCATATGCATGATATGAGAGTGTATGGCATACCATATTTATGGCATGTGAAGTGATATATGACATGGCATATTTGTATGACATGGCATAATGAATGACATACCATATGCATGGCATGTAAAGTGATGTATGGCATGGCATATGCATGACATGACATAGCAGTATATGTGTAGTGGCATGGCATATGCATGTCATGGCATAGCTGCGCGTATCTAAATAGGTATTCATCATGGTATATGACATGGCATATGACATGGCATTCGATGTGACATGGTATATAACATGTGACATGGCATGGCATTATGGCATAATGACATGTGAAATGGCATATATATGCATGCATATAATATGGTAAATGGTGGGTTGCGTATTGTATTGCGTACTAGTGTATTAGATTGTATTGGCGTATTTATACATATAACCATACAAAATCTGGTATGTTATGGCATGTATGGCATATACGTGTGTGATGTGTCATGTGACCTGGCATGTGGCATGATGACATATATTTAGGCAAATATAAATTCATCTACGAAGGAAAATAATAATGGTCGTGAAAGGGATCGAGGAAATTAGGGGATACACACGAGATAGGGGGAATTAATTATTACAAGCCAATAAATAATCTACCCTATTACATAAATGTCGTTGCATACATATTTTGGGACGTTAAGTAACGTCCCTTTCCTCCTCGGGTACTATTCTACCTCAGGCGATACAAGCCAAAAATATACGAATGAAAATATGCAAAATAAACACAATAAATTCATTAGTAGCAAATGAATTTAGGATTTATTTGACTAGTCCAATGCTATGTGAAAAGCATGAACCAAGAGTCAAAATCCAGCAATTATTAGGCAATAATTATAAAAATTAACACGAACCGAATCGTGAAAATTAATTTTGCAAAAATAATTTTAGGCAAAATTATTTTTATTTGATCATGGAAAATTAATTAGGAGGGCTATTATCACACAAAAATTATTGGAGATAGCCACTTGACCAATTAATTATAATCCTTTCAAAAACTGCATTTATACGATTAAAAATTACATTTTATCGTAAAAATTAATTTTGAGGCCAAAATTACTTAAATGTAATTATTTTATAACATATCTAGAATATTTAAGCTACTGTAAAGCATTAAATATCATTGGATCTGTCAAAAATATAGCAAAATATGGTCTGAAATATGCTTTTTTTAGAAAAATGTGAACTATGCGCGCCGCACATCAAGCTAAGTGTGCCACACATAGACTGTGTGTGGCGTACATAGTATAATATGTAGCACACATAGTTTGTAAATCTGCAAGAAAATGATATCTGTTAGTACAAAAACAATCTACAGATTAAAACAAGCAACTTTAATGAAGACAATACCTCATTTTAGGGTCGGATCGGCTTCCGATTTGCAACCTAAACATTTAATTAGGCAATTAAATGAAATAATTAATTTTAAGACTAAAATCAATTAGATCTGAGCAATATTTGATAGATGCAGAACCCCAAGTGCATGGACAAGCTACTAGAGTCACTGGAAAATTCAGATCCGAAGCAGATCAGCCAAAAAATGGTGTTTTCTGTGAAAATGGTGATCTATATGCACTACACATAGATTTATGTGTGCCATACATAGGCTGTGTGTGGTGCACATAGATGTATATGTGGTGCATATAGTTTGAAAAATCCAAGGAAAACCAAAGATTCTTAAGCAGAAACCCTAGATCCAACCCCGATTTAGGTAGATCGGACCCGAAAATAGGGTTTTGCTTCATGGATTTGCATCCAACACATGAAAACAATTTTAAAGCTAAAATTATTTTAGATCCGGCATGTTTTAAGACAGATCCAGAACACTCAAGGCATGGAAAGGCCTTGAATGCCACTGGAGTGGCAAGATCGGGAAGAAAACCGATGAAAATCGGGTGAAAAATGGCCTTTTCTTTGAAATCTGGGGCCTATAAGTGCAGCATATGCGCCTATGTGTGCCACACATGTGCTGCATGTGGTGAACATAGGACTATATGTGCAGTATGTAGTCCCAAAAATTAAGCAGAAACAAGAAGAAACGAAGGAAAATTGGGAGATTTACCTCTAGGCAGCAGGTCCTCTTCCTTGATCTTGCTTCTTTCCATGTTTAGGGAGCCTCACTAGGGTTAATTAGTCTCTAAATCCCTAGAATTCAATTAATTAAGTGTTTAATTAATTTTGTAGGAATTTTGGTAGAGTTTTAGGTTGCTTTAGAGGCAAATTCGGGATCCATTCTTTAGACCCCAAACGTCTTTTTATACAACATGCGGTGCACATAGGGCTATGCGTGGTGCATATAGCATTTTGAACCTATGCACTCCACCCTATACGAGCAAAATGAGATGCGTTTTATATGTCTAAGAAGATGTAAATGACATTTTAAGTCACTTTTCAGTTTTGAGTTTTGCCAAATTCGGCCCCGAACGATGAGTTTCCACTAATGGGCTCGTTTTAGGGCCTGCGACACTATTGTAGCCCAAAATGGCATTCGGTGTGCCAAAAAGTCATGCCTCATGTAGGCACCAAAGAAAATGTGTTCTGTGTGCACAGAACACTCGAAATAGGCTAAGTCGGGTGGTGGGCCCCACCAGTGCCTCGATGGGCCCCACAACACAGTGGGCCCGAAAGGTGGCAAGTGGCATGCTGAGCACTCTGCCTTATGTAAGGCAACAAGTGGGATGTGTTCTGTGCATATAGAACACTCAGAATGGATTACAATGGGTAGCAGGCCCTACTATAAGCATAGAATATACATAATAGACCAATAGGGGTAGCGGACCCCACTAGCTCCTAGTGGGTCCCACAGCATAGTGGTCCCGGAATGTGGCATTTGGCATGCCAAGTGCTATGTAGTGAGTATAAGGCATTCTATGTGTACACAATGCACAGAATAATTTGATAGAGGTGGTGGGCCCCACCTGTGCACTATTTTAGGTGAATAGTAGCAAAAGCCCAAAATGCCATATTTTGCATTATGTAAGCTCTGCCTCGCGTAGGTGGGAATAAAGTGTGTTCTGTATACACAGCACGCCCAAAGTAGGCTAATGAGAGTGGTGGGTCATGTCAGACGTCGTGGTAGGCCCAACTAACCAAGATGTGCCCTGTGCACTTGAATGCAGAGGGGAAGCCACGGAGGCATGTATGCATAATCGAGGTAGATATCGGGGACTAATACCAATTTGAATCAATTGAAACCTGAAGCTACACTAGTATGAAAAGTTAGGGTCAACTTTTTGCCCCTGATTAGGACCATTTTTAGGCGACACAAGCGTAAGTCATCAAAATGAGATTTGATCACAACATGACTTTTCACGGGAAGTAAGAAAAGGTACCTGACCGATGCTCATGTCGAGGCTTGATGCTCATGCTGAGACTCACGAGGGTGCTCATGTTGAGGCTTGAAACCCAATCCTGCCACTGGGAGCCCAGTGATCGAGTTGGAAGATCAATGTTGATATGCTACTCATGATGAGGCTTACGACCCAATCTGCCACTGGGAGCCCGATGCTCGGACTGGAAGATCAAGGATGATATGTGGTCCTCAACGGGATTGATGGCTTTGCTGCAAGTGAATCATCTAAAGTTAGCATTCCGATGCCTATGCGTTAGGATTTTTAGGAACCAAAGGCTTGGTTCTGCGATCGCTGATGGATCGTATGGTCAACTATAGGACCTAGATGACCATCTGCTAGATCGATTCTCGCGCCATCATAAACATGTCAGATATCACCAAAATAACATTTGGGATCCTTTGTTGGGTCTCTGGCATTTTCTGGTTGATGGTTTTGACCGATAAGAATCCCAGCTCTATCATTGGGAGCCCGACATTCAGGCTATTTCGATCAAGGCTGACCGGTGGTCACTACGAGACCGATGGCTTCCTTGCGAGTAAATCATTTGAAGTAGGCATTCAGATGCATATGCGTTAGGGTTTCAAAGTCAAAGGCTTGACTCTGTGATCTCTGCTAGATCAAGTGGTTCAGCTGCGGAACCAAAGGTGACCGTCTGCTGGGTCAAGGTGATCAACCATCAGATCTATTCTCGTACCATCAAATAAGTGTTGTCTGTCTCCAAAATTAGCATTTGGGACCCTCTGTCGGAATGCAACACTGTCTGGTCAACAGCTTGACTAGAAGTCAAAGGCTTGATTACTTTTGATCCTCTACTAGATCAATTTCCTATCTATACCAAAGATGGAAAAGTAATTTCTTAGTGAAATTGAAATTGAAATGGTCTAGGAAAAATACCTGAATTTTTAAGTATCAGTCTGCTGCATTCTGACTGATTTTCTGGATTTTTCAGATGTTGCGGGTCGTGAAAATTGGGCTCAGTGAAGCAAATGAACTCCAAAAATTCTAAAATTTTTACCAGAGGCCTAACTTTTTATGTGCATCTTAGTGGGCCATAGGCGCACATTAGCAGACTCCCACAGTCACAGGTGCATATTAGCAAAAATTGTTACATACAAAGCGTGTTCCCCTATGTGTGGTGCACATAGCTGAGAAATTTTATAGGTCTTGGCTTCCAATCTGAAAATCATTTTGTTTCCCCTCTAAAATTTGATTTTCTTTGAAACCCCATACTGAAAATTTTGCGTTTTTACGAGAATGGCCGAAATTAGGATGCAACTGACCCCCTGGGACCCGAAATCCGTCCCGAGCTACGCTCATTTTGGTGATGCAATTGCTGAGACCTTTGCCATAGACTCTCATCGGTCTTGAGCTCCTCCCGAGAAGGTGAGTTTTCTGTGACTTAGCTTGAATTTTTGGTTTTTGTGGTTTTCCCAAAAATTAAGTTTAGGTCATTTTCCTTATGTTTTCGATGGTATTTGACCTAAATTAGGTGCTAGGCTAGAGCTAAGCTTAGGTATGCAAGTGTTTTTCTGGATGGTTTGGTGAAAATGATGATTTTTGGTGCGGGTTTTGCTATGTGTAGCACACATAGCCTATGTGTGGCTCACATAGCAGTGGAAACTGGGCCAAAATGTGCATTTTTGACCATTTTTCAAGCATTTAGGCATTTTATGGATTCATAGGCATGAATAGGTGCATTTAAGGTTGAGGTAGAGAAGCTCTAAGCCTCTGAAAGTGCTATGTACATTTTTTAATTCAGTCTGAAAGCTGACCTAAATTCTATGATTTGTAGAGGGAGCGGACAGTTGTTGGCAGTGGCAGCATCTGAGGAGTCTTCGAGTGGTATTCCTAACTACCTTGGGAGATTCGCGTAAGAGTGGACCATAGCTATTTCAGTCCATATATTTCCTGCTTCACTGGCATAGAGAAGAGGTGTAATAGACTTATCATCACTGCTATGATTGAGCGGTGGATGGATTCCACCCACACCTTCCACTTACTAGTAGGTAAGATTACAATTACCCCGGGGATATTTGCTGAAATCATCGAATTAGAGTGTGCAGGGCAGCCCGTCCAATTTGATGCCAGGTTGACATCAACGCACTGGTTGTACGATGCAATATTTGACCTCCTATGCATGTCACCCAATGTAAGAGGAGGACATAGTATTTCCTATGACTGTCTCTGAGAAGTAGTGTTGGCGGAGAGACTTGGATGGATGATCTTTGTAGATCAGTATACCCGCATTTTTTTGCTATATGTGCTGGGGTGTACTCTGTTCAATGATGCCTAAAATAGCATTCATATGTCAGTACTGTGGGCCCTTTATGATTTGGAGGCTATCGGGTGATATGACTGGAGTAGTGCCGACCTAGCCCATCTGATGCAGGGCTTGAACCTTTGTAGTAGGCAGTGCAAAAATCGCTTCATTGGCTACTGGCAGGTTATAGAGGTAAGTAGAATTTTGCTGATTCTGTTACTGTAGTGTTTATGTAAGTCTAGCTGACTGTGTATGTTGACCTTGCAGATCATGGCGTATGAGTTTGGGTTATTGCCAGAACCTGAAATTCCACATGGAGTACCTCTTAGCTTTCCATAAATGCAGGCATGGAGCATACTGCGATGGAGGCTTGATTACACGATGGATGAGTTAAGGGTGCACCTCAACAATTTGACCTGGGATCAGGTAAGAAGAAACAATTTAATTAGCATTAAACTGTACTAAACTAGTTTGAGAAATACCTGATTCTCACTGCTTTTGGAATAGGTGTGTCCTGATCCCTGGAGTAATATGTACCCAAGGCCGAAGTACTTGACTAGCTCAATGCGTAAGGATGAACAACACATGCTATTAGAGAGTCCTGAAAGCAGACTCTTTTATCTGGGTGAGCGTGTTGTAGATTGGTGTCTAGGGCCATAGAGTGAAGTGGAGCTTGCTGCACCCCCGAGAGTGATGTTTTGGGCATCATGTACTAAGACTGACTCAGAAATAATTACTGCGTTGAATGGTATTCCCGGGCGGGAATGTCTACATGATTCACCAATTGATTACCCCTCGTTCATCCAATTGAGGTTATTGGGACCTGTAGAGCTTTCCACATGTAGAGGCCTACATGATAGAGCTAGGGGGTCTGGTGTCAGACCCGATCTCTATAGTAGTCAAGGCGGGCGACATGGCTCATCAACTATTGGCAGTTCTCAGGGCAGCGGTGCCTCGAAGAGGCCTTGAGACTCCAGACGTAATATGGTCCCATCGAGACCAATGTCTGGAACTCCAAAGGTACCTCTGGGGTATGAGTGTCCAACAGACTTCATGGAAGGCCAACTGATATGGCCACAAAACCCCCTAATCTTCACTTATGACGAGACTGGTTGTCACTATGAAACCTCCTTCCCGGTGCCAGCAAGGAGTGAGATTGAGTTTGATCCTTTGAACACTACCCATGTGAGTACACGTGTTCTATATTTGCTCTGACTTTAGCAGTCTTATGTACATTTGACCTGTGCATGTATCTAGGGATGCTATGGCTGATGCTTCAAGGCTATTGACAGGATTGCACCGCTATCATGCTTCAGAGATGCTGACTGCTCAGGTGAGTACCTGTTATAAATGCAAATGTCTGGATATTCATAGATGCATGAATTATATGCCTAGATGTTTGTACTTGCAGTCTGGTAGACAGGTGTTGGTTTGCTATGTTATTAAGCAGCGGAAGAAATTTAAAATTTTTATTTAAATCAGCAAACCAAGAGAGAATCTTTGCATCAAAACACAAGAAAACTAAATTAGAGATTGGATATGGCATAAGATAGTAACTCTTACATATCAATGAAGTTCTCCTTCGTTCTTGATCTCTATGTCATTTATGGTTGTAGCAAACCAAAAACCACCAAATTAGGTAGCCTCTAATAGTATCCACACATAAATGAAGGAATCCAAGCAAGCAACGATTGCTTTTATCTCCTTTCCTGCGAACTAGCAAAGAAAAAGAAAAAACTTATGGTATTTTCTTCTTCCTCACAATTGAACTTGTGAAGACCAAATTCTCTCTTTTCAAAAGAAGGTATGTTTTGGCTAAAGGAAGAAAAAGGAGTGGCTTAACCTAATTTTGAGTCATAACAACATATTTATACTCAAAAAATTAGGTTAAGCTGAAACCCTTTCAACTTAAGTCAAGTTTGGTCCCATCTGTGACTAATATGGCCTATGACTGTCACTTGCCTTGTCATAGCACAACTTGAACTTTATAGACTTCTAAAAATTGCAAGTTAAGTCCATTAGGTCTTAGGTTAATTTCCATAAATATTTTTTTCAACTTTTCCCAAAAGTACAAAAATGCCCTTTTAGCTTGTTTCCTCATTTGTAAGTGTGTGACCTTTTGGGTTCCTAATATGTTGGCAACATGTTAAATCTCATATTTAAAATGTAAATCATGAGCGGTATTTAGTTATACATCATGATTACCCAAATATT
>CANYBF013592711.1:0-18045 GCA_948192965.1 Dalechampia spathulata
GGAACATACCCGAACGGGTATGTTAATGGGGGCGATTCGGGTAAACAACTTACTCGAACGGGTAAGTTGCATACCCGAATCGAGTCCAAAGATACCCGAACGAGTATGATGCCTGAAATAATAAAAGTGCCTACAAGCAACCCTAAACCGAACCCTGAACCGTACCAGGGTGAACCAGGAATGCCCGTGAAGGAAAAACAGTGATGGAATAGACCCGGTTCATCCCAATCAGTCCGAGAGACTCAGAATTTAGGGTGCGACAGCAAGCCAACGTAGCTAGAGGATTCCTTGGTCCACCTTAATGAAAATATGATCCATTCTTAAACACTTATAATCTAGGATGGCATGATCATTCAAATCTAAAATATGGAAATTAATAGTCAAATTTCCAGTAACATTCAAACCAGTAAAAACTAGGTATGTCTCTTGAAGATATGGTTAAAACTTTAATGACTAACACTCAATAATTCCAACAGGCTGTTGAAATCATATTTAAGAATCTAGAAAATCAAGTGATGCAAATAGCAACATTCTTAGGCCAATTGGAGTTTAAAGACAAGCATTTGTCATAAGCAGAAGTAAATTTGAAGGAAAATATGAGTACAATAACCCTAAGAAGCGACAAGATATTGCTAGAAGTTTCTAGCAAAAAATTGAAACATGATGTAAAGAAGGAACTTGAAACCAAAAATTTAAAGCTAAAAAAGGTTGAAGAAAATGATAAATTGATTTAAGAAAAACCAGCAGCAGTTTGATTACTTTTTTTGGAGAGGCTGGAAAAAATGAAAATGGAGAAGGAGCAAAGGGAGATTTTAGAGAATTTCCAGAAAGTCTAAGTTAACATATCCCCTACTTGATGCAATCAAACAAGTACCAAGGTACGCTACATTCTTAAAAGATTTATGTATGAATAAAAGGAAGTTAATTAATTTTTAAAAAATGAGTGTAAATAAAAGTATCTTGACTATCATTCAAAGAAAAATGCTGCCTAAATGTAAAGACAAAGGTGTATTTACCATTCTATCAAAATTGGTGTGAAAAATGTTGTGTGATTTAGGTACGTTAATAAATATTGTGCCTTTATCAATATTCAAATCTTTGAATGTAGGTCCATTGAAGGAAACTAAAGTTGTGATACAATTGGTATATAGGTCAATAATTTATCCTATCGGAGTCTTAGAAGATGTTTTAATGCAAGTTAATGAATGAATTTTTCCTATAAATTTTTACATTGTGCAGATGAACACAAGACATCTTCAAGATCTTTTAATCTTTTGATCTTTTATTAGGAAGGCCATTCCTAACAACAACCCAAACTAAGATTAACGTTCATGAGGGAACGTTGATGATGGAACGTTGATGATGGAGTTTGATGGGGAGGTTATTAAATTCAACATGTATGATGCAATGAAATACCCTCCCGATGTTTTTTGTGTATATACCACAGATGATATTGAACCACTTATTCAACATGTTTTTAAAATTGATGAGGAGGATGAGTTGTAGTTGATAATAAATAATGTTGAAAATTTAAAAGACTCATTAGTTTTGAAAGATAGTTTATTATAGGCTATTGATGATTTGGACAAAGAGCCATTGATTGAACAAAGTTCAAAAATGAATAACCTTTATACTAAACTATTGTATTCAACTTTGTAGGCACTAAATTTAGAGTTAAAACCACTACCCAACCACCTTAAGTATGTGTTTTTAAGTGCAGGTGAAATGTTATTGGTGATCATTTCTAATAAACTAATTGAATGAGAAGAAAACACATTGGTAGACATGCTAAAAAAATTCAAGGAGGCTATTGGGTGGACAATTATTGATATAAAAGGAATCAACCCATCAATATACATGTACCAAATTCTACTCAAGCTAAATCGAATATCAATAAGAGAGGCCTAACATAAACTGAACCTAATTATAATGGATGTGGTGAAAAAAGAAATTCTACATTTTCAAGACATAAGTATGATGTATTCGATATCCGATAGCTAATGGGTAAGTCTGGTACATGTTGTACTAAAGCAAACAAGGATTACGATGGTCCAGAACAAGGATGGAGAGATGGTACTTACTTGTGTTCAAAATAGGAAGTTTGATCTTTTCTTGGCCATGCAAGATTTTACAAAAGGTTTGTAAAAAAATTTTTGAAAATTGCTTAACCTCTGTGTAGGCTTTTGCAAAAGGAAGTTGAATTTATTTTTGATGATTCTTGCAAAAAGGCATTTGACTAGTTGAAGGAAATGTTAATTTCGGCTTGTATCATGCAATCATTGAATTGGAAACTACCATTCAAGATCATGTACAACACAAGCAACTATACGATAGGACCAGTACTCGATCAATGACTTGGGAAGAATTCATAGGTCATAAGCTATGTGTCAAGAATGCTGGACAGCACCCAATGCAATTACTCGACTATAAAAAAAGAATTATATGCTATTATTTTTGCTTTAGATGAATTCCATTCATATTTGCTTGGTGTTCAAGTTGTTATTTTTGGATCATGCAACTCTTAAGTACTTACTGAAGAAAAAGGAAGCTAAAACCTGATTAATTTGCTAGATTTTATTGCTTTAGGAAATTGATTTGGAGTTATGAGATATGAAGGGTTTGGAAAATTTAGTGGCTAACCACTTAAGTAGGATACCAAATTTAGAAGCACTTGAATTTCATGATGAATTTCTTAATGAATTTGCATCATCTACTCTTGAAAATTGCCCATGGTATGCTAACATTGTAAATTTTATTGTTACTGGTTTATTTTTAGAAGAGCTATCAAGGAGTAAGAAAGATAAAATTAGGAACAATGCCAAGTATTACATGTGGGATCACTTGTATCTATGGAAACATTATGTTGATTAGATTATTAGAAGGTGCATTACTTTTGTTCTTCAATTGTACTATGTGTATGCTTGTGGTGGAAACTTTGATTCATAAAAGACATCAATTAAGGTATTGAAAAGTGGTTTATACTGGCTGATAATTCACCATGATGTGTATCTATTTTGTAAACATTGTCAAAATTGCTAGAAAATAGGAGGTCTAAGGAGAAGGAACAAAATTCCTCAAAAGGGTATTTTGGTTTGTGAAGTTTTTAACATTTAAGGCATGGAATTTATAAGACCATTTCCCTCATCCTTTAGCAATGTTTATGTTTTGGTATTAGTTGATTACATATAAAATGGATAGAGACTAAAGCCATAAAGTCCAATGACACTAAAGTAGTTACTAGCTTTATCAAATCTAACATGTTTAATAGATTTAGAGTCCCTAAAGTAATCATCAATGATAAAGGAACACATTTCTGTAATTAAGAGATTGCAGCTTTGTTTTGAAAATACAGTGTTTATCATCAAATGACTATTGCTTATCACCCTCAGGTGAATGGCCAAGTAAAAGTTACAAATAGGGAGATTAAGTCAATTCTTAAAAAGATTGTAAGTCCGAGCAGGTGAGATTGGAGTCTCATGCTTTGTGGCCATATAAGACTACATATAACACCCCCCTTGGAATGTCACCCTTTAGAATGGTTTATAACAAGCCATGCCATTTGCCAGTAGAGATAGAGCATAAAGCATTTTGGGCTATGAAGTAATGTAACATGTTGAGTAATGAAGCAGGTAATCATAGGAAGTTGCAAATTTAAGAGTTAAAGGAAATCCAAAATGATGCCTATGATAATTCAAGGATATACAAAGAAGAAGGCATGTAAGTTTCATGATAAGTTTTTGAAAAGGAAGGAACTGATGGTTAAACATAACATTTTATTGTACAATTCTAGGATGACATTGTTCCTTGGAAGTTGCGATCAAGATGGCTAGGCCTGTTTATCATCATGAAAATTTTCCTACAAAGAGTAATGGAAATTAAAATTATAAACTTGGGAAAAACATTTAAAGTGAATGGACATAAGCTAAAGCTGTTTTGTGAAGGATTTTCCACTCAATTAGTGTATATCATCATGTTGAGTGACCCATTTGAAGAATAGATGAAATAGGAAGTCGAGTTGGGACTTGAAAAACCAAAACTAAATTTTAGTTTATGTTCTTTTATTTTTTGTTTCATGCTTATGCCTATAAGGCAAAAAAATAAGACAATAGTCCATTTTAAGTTAGTTGTTTACCTTTTTTTACCTTTTGATTTTACTGATTTTAATCTAAATTAATTTCTTTTATATTTTTAGTTATAAAGATATTAAAATAGAAGAAATTGGAGCTTTGAGTAAAACATAACAGTTTACATAAGTGGAGGAAGCATAATTTGATTTTAATTTTATTTTCTCTCCCTTATCACTTAACGCTATTAAATGAGTATTTAATTAATGTTTCCATTTTAATTTTCATCATGTAGACTCTTTTCTTTCACTCTTATTCTTTTTTTAGAAATGACTTTTTTTCCTAAATTATAAAGTTAGGGATTTGAGATGGTTCATACTCAAAGAGCAACTGATGAAGAAGGTCTGGTAACCAAAAGGAGAGCTGATAAGGAATCAATAATCGTAGAAGATGAAGAGCTAACTATACTGATCACCAAGAAGAGGTTGGTTATCACTCCTCCATCATAACTCACCATGGACATGTAATATACAAGAATAATAGTTTACACTGGAAGAACCCTCCTAGAGCTCATCAGTATGATAGAGCTTGGTTACCACCCAAGATTATTGATGATAAATCATATGGATATGCCAAACCCCTCCTAAGAGCCATTACTGTCGATTCTGATGAAACCCAAAAATAGGAGGGAGAAAAGGATACTAGCTAGGAAGAAGAGGCTGAACCTAAACATGCATGATAAAGAAATGAAATTGAGCCTAAAATTGAACCCAATGAGAGAGGAATAGGAAGTTCCTAGCCGAATTTAGAGCCATAGTCAAAGGAAGTGTTAATAGTGAGACCACGCTCCAAAAGGACCAAGAGCATTCTACCACCATCGATTTCTAAATTGAAGGGAAATTTAAAGTTCAAGAAGAAAGAGAAGAAACATTTTGACAAAATGATAAAATTATAAAGGTGAGATTAATCCAAGGTAAGTGCATCAATTATTCCATTGTTGAGAAGTTGAAGGTAAATTGTGCTGAACTTGTTAAAGGTAACATTTGGTAGAAGTTCTTTGAAATAAATTGCCTTGCGTTCTATGAACTAATCTATGAGTTTTATAGCATATTCGTCTTGGATAAACATAAGCTTGTTACTCCAATAGTAGCAAAATTATTAGATTTTGTTTACTAGGTAAACAATTCTAATTTTCCATTTATGAGTTTGACTTAGCATTGGGAGTTATTAATGAAATTTTTAATGACTATCTTGATGCCTTCTGTGACATCCTTGAGGATTTTAATGTTGAGGTTCTGGTACCTAATGCTCTTTGGAAACTCTCCCAAAAATGAGATATAAATCATGGATCTCTGTCTGAAACAATAGATGTGGTACCCCATGAATTCTCACTATCTCTTTAATGTATAATTCAGCCAAACATTCTAAACTATAATCCATGCATAAAGGTATCAAATGTATTGATTTTATAAATCTATCAACAATTACCTAAACTGCATCATGCTTATTCTATGTCAAAGGTAGCCCTATAACAAAATCTATCATTACTCTATCCTATTTCCACTATGTAATAGATAGTGGCTATAATAAACTTGTTGGTACTTAGTGTTCAACTTTCACTCGTTGGCATACTAGGAATCGAGAAATAAACTCTACAATATCTTTCTTCATACCTTCCCACCAATAAAATGGTTTTAAATCTCTATACATCTTAGTACTCCCTAGGTAATATGAATATCTTGAACTATAAGCTTCCTCTAAAATCTGCTTCTTTAGATCTTTATTAGTTGGTACATATAACCGTGTACCATGTTTTAATATACCATCTTCCACCAATGTGAAAACAATGGTGTTACTAGTTTGTACTTTTTGCAATTGCTTTTGATATTTGTCATCATGTACCATACACTCTCTAATCTGATTTGTCAAATCTGGCTTTACCTATAATTGTAATTCGGCTAAGACACAATCTGGTTGCACTGTCAGTATAGCATTCAATCATTGAATCTCCTATACTATCATCATTGGTGACTATTGTAATGCAGCAAATGTCTTTCAACTCAAAGTATCAGCCACTAAGTTAGCCTTCCCTATTAACCTTCCCTGAATGGTAGTCTATCACACAATCATAGTCCTTAATAAGCTCTATCCATCGTCTTTGTCTTAAATTCAGTTCCTTTTGTGTTCTTAGATATTTTAGGCTCTTGTGATCTATATAAATGTAGCATTTTTCACTATACAAATAATGTTGCCAGATCTTCAAAGTAAATACAATCACAGCCAACTCTAAGTTATGGGTAGGGTAATTCTTCTCATGTGGCTTCAAGTGTCTCAAAGCATAAGCAATCACTTTCTGTTCTTGCATAAGTACACAACCTAAACTATTTAGTGAAGCATCACTATATATTACATAATCTTTCCCTGGCATCGGTAAAGTCAACATTAAAGCCTATGTCAAACATTCTATCAAATGATCAAAACTCTTTTGACATCTGTCTATCCACTCAAATGGAATATCTTTTCATAATAATGTAATCAGTGGTGTAGCAATCATTGAGAACCCCTTAACAAATCTTCTATAGTAACTAGCCAAACCCAAGAAACTACAAACTTCACTAACATTTCTTGGAGTCTGCCAATTAACCATTCCTTCAATCTTACTAGGATCAACTCTAATACCTTCTACTGAAATAACATGCCCAAGAAATGTCACCTGTTCGAACCAAAAGTCACATTTTGATAGTTTTTCATATAGTTATTTTTCCTATATCTTCTATAATACAATCCTCTGATGTTCATCATGCTCCTCTTGACTCTTCAAATAAACCAATATATCATCAATTAACATAACCATAAACTGATTTAGGTACTCTTTGAATACAATGTTCATCAATGCTATAAATGCTACTGGTGCATTAGTTAAATCGAATAGCATCGCCAAAAACTCATAATGACCGTACCGAGTTCAAAAAGCTATCTTTGGAATACTACTCTCCTTTACCCAAAGCTGATGGTAATCGGACCTCAAAGCTATCTTTGAAAATATGGTTGCATCTTTTAACTGATCAAATAAATCATCAATACAAGGTAAAGGATACCTGTTCTTAATTGTTACTTTATTCAGCTACCTATAATCAATGCATAATCTCATGGTACCATCTTTATTCTTCACAAATAACACTGGTCCACCCCATGGGGAAACACTCGGTCAGATAAAACCCTTGTCTAATAATTCATGTAACTGAGTCTTCAACTCTTTTAATTCTATTAGTGCCATCCTATAAGGTGTAATAGAAATATGTTCAATACCTAGCAAAGTTTCTATCTCAAATTCGATTTCTCTCTTTGGTGGCAACCCTAGTAACTTATCTGAAAAAACATCTAGATAATCACATACCATTGGTATCTCTAATATCTGTACCCCTTTTAATCTTATATCTATAACATGAGCTAGTATAGCTTCATATCCCTGTAATAATAATTTTTGTGCAACCATTATCAAAATCAAACTAGTAGTCACCGATGGTACATTACTCTGTATCTGTATCGTTGCACATTCTGGATATTGATGTATCAATGTCTTTTATTTACAATCCATGACAGCTTGATACTTTGACAACCAATCCATCCCTAAAATTATATTATACTCCCGAAAAGGTAGCTTAACTCAATCAGATGGAAAGTGCATACCATGGATAACCAAAGTACACTGCTAATAAATCTGGTTAACTATTATGTCTTTATCTAAAGGACTAGAGACTACAATATCACATCCTAACCCCTCACATCTGATATCAAGCAATCATAAAAACTCAGTATTTATGTATGAATGTGAAGATCCCGGGTCAAATAGTACCAAAGCATCATGATTAGAGATAAGGAAATTACTGATAATAACATCAGCAACTTGTAAGTCATCTCTTTATCTTAGACTATAAACTATGGTAGAAACCCCAACTAACTGATTCACTGACCCTTGATTGTTACCTCAGCCTCCACTATTATGGCCTTGACCCCTGCCTCTATCACGATCTCCACTTTAAGAAACACCGGAAATAGATCTAAATAGTGGATTTTATTGATATGACCTACCTTCAAACACCATATGTACTAGTATAATTTGACGTACGATGTAATCTCATGCAAAATGTCTCGTACCATCATAATTATAGCATAAATCTGTACCAACTCTGTAAACACTATAATGGGTATGACCACAAGTACAACACTAATCTAGTCTAACTCCCGAACTACCATGGCTTATAATCCTTTCACTCTGTACTCAACAAGGCAATGGCGGTCTAGATCCCATCAATTAAGTTGTAAAGGAGCCTCAAAACTTGTTCCTCTTTTATCCACTACTAGATCCCTAAAAAGATCTTCAAAACTATCCAACTTTAACACCTTCCTCTTCCTTGATGGTACGCTCTTGATTTAAAGCATTAGCCATTAAAGCAGAGAAATCTTCATAGTTGAACCCTTGTACTAATGCTCTGATCCAAGGAATCAGTCCTTGTTCAAACCTTTTACATCTATCCCGGCCAGTGATAAGAATACTTGTAGCATAATAAGCCAGTCTAGTAAACTCCCATTCATACTCTACCACAGACATGTTCCCCTATTTCAAACTGAGGAAGTCATGCAATTTCTGATCTGTATATGCCAAGGGTACATATTTTTATCTAAACTCCCTTTAAAAATCAACTCAGGTCAACACTGGTGGATCAACTATGCTCTGTGGAATAGTCTTCCACCACTCGTATGCATCATCCTAAAGTAGAGAAATAGCATACTCAAACTTCACTAAATTGGGACAATCTAACTATCATAGGACCCTCCTGGTTCTCTTGAGCCACATCTCAGTAACATATGGATTAGTAGTCCTAGAAAAATCAATAGCCCCATATGATCTTAACTTCTTGAAATCTTTCTTATATACATCTCTAACTACTACCAAAGGTGGAGCTGGAACCACTATAGGAACCTGTCCTTGTAAAGATCTAAGGAATTGAGCAAATTGTATAACTACAGGATCAACAGTAGATATAGCTGGTTATTCTATAGGAGGTAATCTCTCACCTTATTCACTGTGTTCAATCGATCCCTA
Source organism: Dalechampia spathulata (assembly GCA_948192965.1). Taxonomy (NCBI): domain Eukaryota; kingdom Viridiplantae; phylum Streptophyta; class Magnoliopsida; order Malpighiales; family Euphorbiaceae; genus Dalechampia; species Dalechampia spathulata. The sequence goes on from CANYBF013592711.1 coordinate 9,172, forward strand.
CTGGACCTCTACCCTCTCTCCAGCTTTCGACGTACCTTCTTGTGGATTAAAGTTACCCCCACCTTCCTCACCAATTATAATTACTCTATCTATCATAGTATCTAATATGTAAACATACACATGGATTAGAACAATCAGTAGCAATAAGGACTAACAATACTCCTATTATGCAACTCATTAACCTTAGGCAGTAATCATACATGCAACAATCATAAGTCGAGCTAACTGAGCTCTAATACCACTAAAACATGTCACACCCAAACCTAGTGTAACACGCTCCTGTAGAATAGTTAATAATCTCATAAGCAAGGAAATCATTAATTATTCCATAAGGGATCTATACAATTTTTTTATTTTGATTATATTAGATAATAAGTACATGTAATTCGATGATGCATATAAACATGAATAATATCAATACATAATAGTTTGCATCCATCATATCTTATACATATGTCATATACTTATAATGCATATCTCATATCATCATCCATCATTATATGAGATATGCATATTTAATTTTACATGATAAGGTGGTATTGATAATACACACAACAAAAGTACATCACATAAGTATTACTGTCATTAAGAATAATATAATAAGTTACATATACAAGGATACCACGGAGTATGTTACATTGGTCCTAAACTACTTTGAGAATGAGATTCTTCAAAATCATAACCTCCCATGATTGTAGATCGATCAGCCTAAACTCTCGCCTGAAGGTCCTGATTCTGCGTTTATCAAATGACAAATGCTGAGTATAAAACTCAGTGGTGCTATAAAATGAGTAAATGATACGAGAACGTATCATAAATATCATATTAAAGTCAAATTACTGCAACCCAACATTTAGTAGTATAATTGTATCATATCATGTCATTTTGCATCACTTGCTAGCTGTAATAAGCAACGTATATAACATACTGTGTAAAGATAGGAACAAATACCATAAAAGAATCCATTGTAACTTCTCTTGTATTAAACACTATATTGTACATCATTACACTGTGTATATCTCTATATAAGCACAACTGTAGTGTATTCATCAATTCATCCACTATACTTTCATGATATATGAATGATAATGTATGTCTATGAGAATGCATTCATGCTTAGCATTCTCCCTTTGATTTTCTTGTAACATTTCATTTCTTTTATGTATGATTGTGCATAATCTCGTACTGGGCCCTCTATGTACTAGTACTCATCTCTCGTAGGAGGGCATTATAACTGTATGGTTTAGTGAACCCATTTTTTTTCTTTTCTATATGTATCGATACTCATCTCCTATAGGAGGGCATTATAACTATATGATAATAACTATATGACCTAGTATGCTATCAATGAACATTGCTCTGTATATCACTTTCTTTCCCCCCCCCCCTTATATCCTCTATATGATATGTCATGAATATGTATGTATGTATGTATGAATTATTCATGGCATAATGTATAAATGATGCTTTAATGATCACATGCAATGATTATCATATGATACCATTCATGATATAAATTCATTACGTTAATATCATAAGTGTATGAGTTAGAAATCACTATTTTAAGACCCTATATGAGGTCATGAAGTGAATAGCACAAACCTACTATCGCTTTGCCTTTATCGATACCTAAAGGAGAAGTATGAACTTCTTGAGTTGAACCTGTACCATTTCCATTTTACATTCATTTACTAAAGCCATTCATGTATTATACTTAACTTATCATCTTTAAAAATCCATAATCATTCATTATAAATAACCATCATTAAACTTTGATTAATAATAAGCATATAAGCACAATTCCATTTACAACATTTCATACTTTTCACTTAAGCGTCATACATGCCTTTCGGCTAACTTAAGTCCTTACATTATAATACAATGCATTAACTGTATTTGTACATCATTGACTTCTATTTTTATACATGGTTTTAGAAGCCTAGAATGTCTATTCATTTAAGTGCTACAATATACAAGTTAAGTTATTCTTTGTTTGACAAAATACACTATAATTTCATCATTATACCTCATATACACACTTATTCAAGTGTTTAACATGCAAATCCACACTTAATAACATGTTTCATTCATTTTTAAGCTTCTTAAAGTTATGTATAAGTTTCATAAGTCATGCATCAAGTTTTCTCATCAAAAACCACTCAAGATAAGCCTTAAGAGTCCACACGAGTCATGTAAAAATCCACATGAGTCGTGTACAACTTGAACTTCATGAAATAAACTTGTTTTAAGACGTTCGCAAGCTACACTAGTCATGTAAGGCTTACACGAGTCATGTAAGACTCATCCTCCCTTTAAAACACCTATTTTTCACTATTTTTCAGCACCCAAAACACCCCCTAATGGTTTCCAAAGCTTTCTAACCTAATCCCATGATCAAAACACCTTAAAATCACTTTAAAAACTTACAAAAAAACATCAATTAAACAAAATTTAAAGTCCAATCATGCATCAATACAATTCAATATAAGTTTTACTTCATTTAACTCCACCCAAGCATCAATAAGGCTAAAAGTGATTCTAATATTCATGGATATGCATGATCCCATTTTTATCAACATCATACACTTACAAGTATCATTATAAGGTGATCAAGCTTTCATACATATCATTTACATCAAGTATACACTTTCATATACCAGTGCATTTAATGATATTTAGTTATTCAATCATACCTATAAGGATCCTACGTATATAAGTATATTCTAATTGTTAAGAGTGTATATGATAATCATTTATTATTAAATTCAAATTCAACTTCACAAAATCAAGAACTCATAGCTTCTCACAAATAATCATGATTATCTATAAAATAACCATAAGAAAAAAATAACTTAAAAGAAGAAGTATACATAAGATAAAGAAAGGGGGAAACAACCATCTTAGATTCATACTTCCTCTTACCTTGATCGTAAACTTTTAAAGATTTTAGTTTTTGAAAGAATAAAGGAAGGAGAAGAAGAAGAGTTATGATGGTAATAAGAAGAAAATCTCGTTCTACGTGTATAAAGAGAGGATAACATAAGGAAGAAAAATGTGTATAGCCTCCAACACTGACTTTTCTCCACCCACCAATCATAAGCTACCCCTAGCCTTAATAATTCATATTAATATATATTCCTATTTATACATATACATACATATAATATGCATACCAAATAGACATTAAATCACCATTATATTATATGTATTAAGACTTTAAACTAAAGACATTAAATAATATACCAAAGAATCACCCATTTCATAATATACGCACAATTAATATCCAATTACAATCTTAACTTACCATTGCTTCTAACTTTACTTTAACTTATATTTACACTCTTTAAACTATACTATATCATATAATAACATGTTAAACATGCTAAGGCATCACTTTACACACATAAATTCCAGCATAGAGCTTCATTTAAGGCATTCAACAAAAGCATACGTGATTTGTATCTTTAGTGCATATTCAATACTTTAATTATCTTTTCACTTTATTTTCATTTATTTCTCTATAAATTCCATATCATATGGAATTTCCTTGATTTAAAAGACATTTCATTTTATATTCATCATGTCAAAGTATTTATGTATCATATCTCATTCATGCATTTCATGCACTAATCAATCAGTCACTGTAATGTATACATAAAATGCATACACACAGGGATGCTCTGTGTGTGGATGTGACATGTAAATAATGAACAAATTTAATAAGGATGAGAATGATGATGTATTTGACTATATAAAAGTATTTATAGGATAAATTATGAACTCTTGTAATGGAATATTAAGAGGAATAACAATATAAGATACTAAATCATCAAATAAATGTGTATGAGCAAGTTTAAAACCATGTGTCAATGGTGTGAGAATTAATATGTAGAATTGGAGGTAAAGCAACGATTTGTGACTAGGTTTGATTATAAAAGTGCTATAAAATGTTAAACAAATCCATGATGTAAAGAATATACAATGAATAATTTTTTTGAAATATTTAAAAGTAAAGTAAATTCTACCAAAAATTTAATAGAAATGTCTTTTAAAAATTAAGGAACTAAATTAAGAAAAGTTAGTTTAAATCAACAACTAATTTGTTAGAAATTCATATAGAACCTTATATGTATACAATTTTTATATTTCAATTAGTGAGAGGAAAATGGAATCGAGGAAGTCATAGGATTAAAGTTCGGTTCAAAGGATTGCAAGAGACATATAATTTTGAGGTTTGTGCATATATATATAATTTACTTTTAATAAATTCATAATTTAAATTGTTTGATATGAATATGGTTTCATTATTATGAAATTCTTTATCAAAAATTGATTTAATTGCTTAAAGCTATTTCTTCTTTTGGAAATCAATATAAATTATTAAATATTTTGATATGGTATTACAATTTTTTAAAGGAAATTATTTATATGATAAATGTTGAAAAATATTTATGATTTGATAAATATTTGCAAATGTTAAAGTGATTTATTATACTATATTTCTAATATTAATAAAAAAATATATTTTTTATATTTTTAGTGCTTATAACTCACAATGATATGAGATATATGACATATCAATCGAGGTTGACTTTAAGGAATACCTTCTAGTGAGGGTGTATATATCATATTAGATATCATTAAGGTTCAGTTTAAGGAATCCTTCATTGACAAGTGTGATTGAGTTTAAGGAATCTTGCATCCATAAGATTTATGTGATAAATAGAAAAATGTGAGTTATATGTTATGTTTTCATAAAATTATCATGATTTTAATATTTAAAGATTTAAATGATGCTTTTATGGAGATTATTATATGTTGATTAAATCTTATATTGATTTATTAAAATTCTTTAATATTGATAATTGTATGGCTATTTTATACTGCTTAACATGGAATATTTAATTTTGAGCCTATTTAGTTATTTATGAATTTTCTTCATAATAATGTTTTCAATGAGCAATTTATTTTGCTTATTTGTAAGTTGTTATTAATTGTATTTTATATTATTTCTTACAAATTATTTGTTTTTTAATTGTTATTATATATATGCATCATTAAGTATTCATATACTCAGTATATGTTGTTTTATATGACATAGATAACATATTGAAAAGGAAAGTTCAAGGAATTCATATTTATCATTGACACCAGATGCATATTCATCTTGTAGAGGTTGTCATGAGTTTATCTTTATTACTTATGTTTCATAGACATTATATATAGCATAGACATTAAAAGTTTTTAGTTATCTCACGTAAATATGTTTATTTGTAACTTTATCTTGTAAGTGAATGTGAGTGTATTTTTTATTTAATTTTAAATATGAATTAATTTTATTTTATTATTAGTATTTAAATTAATTCACTAATTTAATAAAACTTTATTTTCATTTTTATGGAATTTACTTTTATTCATTATTTAAAAGAGATTTTCATGTTGTGTGTTTACACATTACTATTTACTATAGAAGTTTCTGAAAACTTTAACATCTCTTACGATATGCTTAAATAATTGATAGTTGTTTACTATAGGTTAGCAAGGTATGCTACAAGAGCCTATAGGGATTATGACATGACAAATCATATCATCATTATAAATAAAAAGGCTATGGCTTTTGATAAAATTTTTCAAGTTATGGACTCCATATCAAAATGAAGCTAAAGGATAATAAAATTATCAAAGTTATTTTGAGAAAAGCCTATGCAACTATCTAAATTCTAAAGCATAATTAATAATCATCTATGTTAGATATAAATTTTAATGAGATTAAGCATAGGTGGGATCAAGATGAGTATCTTATATCATTTCTTTTATTATAAATTTATAAGTTATTATAAGTTAATTCTTGCATGAACTTTAATACATAATTATCATGCTTTTATGTCCTTAATGTAAAATCATATAAGCTACAAAACTAAGTTATTTTGTATCATAATCATAAAAGCAATATTGTGGATGATTTATTTACACATCTTGGAATTTCTCTCTTCTTTTAAAAGTAAATAATTTAAACAATTAATACTTTTGAAACCATTTAATTGCATATTTAAGAAATAATACTTTATTTCAAATTTTAAGAGCTCAATCCTTAAAAGACACTATAACATGCATTACTTTAATTATTTCCTTTTTCTAATTAATGGAATTATCAAACAATTATACAATATATACCTTAATTGTACATACATCATACTTACTTTTTATGATGCATTCACAAATGATAAGTCTAGATTATTATTGAGCATTTCCAAGCATATTGCTCTAGAAGAATGAGTATAAATGCTTAAAAAAAGAAAGAGAAAAGGTAAATCCCTTTAAAGTTTGAAAATTTTATAAAAACATTAAAATAGATAAGTTTTATAGATTCTCTCTTTTATGATTTATTATTGTCATCTTCTACAATAAAGCATATATGGTAAAACATGAATATTGATCAACAAATAAGATTTTATTTATGATTTGTTATCATTGCCTTTTGTTATCAAGCAAATGTATAGTATACATGTTCATAAAAAATAATATTTTTCTTACGATTTATTATTATATAATGGTTATTGCTTTTGAGTTACCTTATTAGACTAAGTAAAAAATAAATTTTTAAGTATAAATTCAGTCATAGTAGTTCAAATAACATAAAAGTGCAAGAAAAAACATACAAACTTAAGCATAAATACTTGAGACTATGAGAGAGACAATACCAAGTCATTAAATAATGATAATAAAAGCTTATAAGGACAATTGATAAACACTCATATCAAGTTCAAGATATATTGTTAATTATATTAATACAATCATGCTTATAAGTGTTACTTTTCTTATGATATATATTATATTAATTTGAGAATGTATTTTGAATATTGACTTATAATTTTATATTATATTTTTATCACTTTTTATGGTGGTTTATCGTGAAGGCATATATCATTATATATGTTATTGAAAATACCTTAGGTCTTATAACCATTTATATACTAAGTAATTTATGATATAAATTTAAAGATTTTTCTATATTTTTATTTTGTAGACTTATTAAAAAATCAAGTATTTAAGTAAATTTTAATTTTTTTATATACTTAGTTTTCATATATTAAAATTTTACTTTTTTTTAATTTTTTATTAGATAAGATGTTAGGATGATTAGCAACTTGAAAAGGACTAAGTCAAGCATACTAAATTGTACATATGTAAATTATTATGATAAGAAAACTATGAAATTATGATTGTCATGGGGGAAATATGTTAAGAAGATCTTAGACAAGTTTCATATGATGAATGGTAAGCATATCACCACTAATGAAGGAAAGGAAAAAATGATTGATTTTTTTTTTAAATTTGATCAACTTAAGGGAATATAATAATTCTTGTACTATTTTACTTTTCTCATATAACAACGAATTAATGTCTCTTTATAGATGTAGGTAATTTGGTGTTGAACCATAAACATCTTATTATCTTTTATTTGTGGTTGTGTTATTAAAGATCAATTTTACGATCATGAGTTGTTTTCCCTAACAAGTAATATCATAGTCTAGTTTAATTCAATAAGTATCAAAGTTAATAATTTCATGAAGATAAAGACAATGACCAATTAATTGATTAGAAAAGCAACATCAAAGGTTTTTTTACTTTGATTCAAGAAGAATAAAAAGTAATGACTTGTAGGAATAAACTTATAAAGCGGTAAGTCATGACTTAAGATAAGGATGATAACATGATTCCTCCACTAGCATGGTTCTTTAAACAAGGTTAATTGCAAACTTTATATGATGAGTTTGATTAAGTTGATGAGCTCTTAGTAGTATCTTGTATTTAGTTATTGATACGAAACCTAATGACAAGAATGTTATAAACCTAAACACACAATAAGATATAGCTCCAAAGATAATCTAAACTCTCACCATATTGAACCCCTAAACTAAATAGTATGGGACTACAAATAATTAGGTTATGGAACAAGAGAAACATCATAATTAAATTGATAAATTTACCCTAATTCCTAATGCAATTAGAAAAAAGTAAATCCTTACTCTCACTTTAATCATAAAAACATGCAAATAGCATGAATGAATAATAAAATTATATTGATGAATAATGAATAAAAGTTTACATAAGCACATATTTATACTACTATATAATTTTAATCCAACAAGGACTTGAAAGTCTTAATCCAAGAAAGACTTGGAAAACCTAAATTGATAATGACTTAGAAAACCCAGACTAATAATGAATTAGTTATCCTACTCCTAATGTAACTTAGAAAATAAATAAAATAAAACTAAAATTACATGAAAACTCATGCAAACCAATTAAGCTAAGAATTGGTCTGACTACTATTCCTTAATGGACTCTAAAAGGCCTAACTTATGGCTTAGCAGGCCTTACTCCTTTTAAGGCTTACAAAATAAGGCTAAGGCTTCTATGATAAGACCTAACTAAGATTGTCACGTCTGCACACACATAGCTTAGTCATATCATGATTGCATTTTTGATTCGTGAGTTATTGATGACTAAGATGGTTATTTTACTATTGCTAAAGGCATGATTAATTAAGTCGATGAATTAATATGCTTAACTATTTTAGCGAATGACTTGATATGTTAAGTGTAGTGGATAGCAAATAGAAGATTTTATTATATTGTGATGAAGTGTTATTAATAATAAGGATCATTAGTACTAGTACGGTATTTTTGTATTGGATGCATTACGTTTAATCCATTATGAGGCGAGATGATTATTAATTAATAAGATATAATATTATCTTATGTGAAGTATTAAGTATTTGAATTATTTTATTTTATTTATTTGATCTAATTTATTTATTTTTGTTAAGTAAGAATTAGGTAAGTTATTTAATTAATTAGGAGTTATGTT
>CANYBF013594274.1:0-22567 GCA_948192965.1 Dalechampia spathulata
ATCCTACTTCATGTTAACACATGTAAACACAGCATAAAACCATCATTATCCATGTATACACATAACAGATACTCATGCAACCCTACCATCCATCTACGCATACATGCATAACTCCTAGGGTCTCTAATGTGGGTGTAACAAACCTCCTAAATAAGGAAATCATTAACTACTCTAAAAAGGATCTATCCATACATTCTTATCTTTATATTTTGTTCTTAAAACATTTAAATTGCATACATCAAACATTTACTATCATATAGAAATAGTTATAGCTTGAATGATATCAATACCCAGTTTGCACTCTCAATACATCCTCAAACCATCATTCAACACATGTGTTTTGTATAAACCTTTAAACATAATATCATAGTATTGATAATACACATAACAAAAGTATGTTACACAGTGTTACTGCCATTAAGGTTAACTTAAATAAGTTGCATAAGTATATATACATAATGGAGTATGTTATACAAGTCCAGCCTGCATCTAAGATAGAGTTTTACAAAAGGCCCGACCTTAGCCAACTGTAGATTAGCTACTCTTATTGCTCCCTGATTGAACTAGGTCATGCGTTCATCAAATGACAAAGGTTGAGTATAAAACTCAATGGTGCTATAAAATGAGTAAATGACATCAATTCAGATCATGATACAACATTAAAAACATTCATAGCAACTTAATGCTTAACAACATTTCAATTTCATAACTTACTCTCTTTAGCTGTTAACAACATACATAAAGCATTCAATCATATTCATACATCACTATTTGCCATCCTTTTTAACCTTTTCTCCATCAATCATCATATAAGTAATCATCATATGTGGATGATAATGTATGTTTTTGAGAATGCATCCATGTTATGCACTCTCCCTCTATCTCTTCATTTTTTTTATCACATTTTGAATATTACGCACAATTCCCTTTCATACTGGGTCCCTCTAGGTACCGGTACTCATCTCCTGTAAGAGGTCATTTATCAATGTAACTGTAGGGTTCTATGAACCTCATCTCCCATCGGAGAGCCATTGCATCTGTATGATTCCTTGAAAGAATCCATTAACTATATGACCTACTACGTTTCTTTTTTCTGTAACATCTCTTTTCCTTTCTCTTTTCCACCTTATAACCTCTCTATCATGTCATGATAATCTTTGCATGCTTGAATGTATGGATGTTTCATGACATGATGCATAAATGATACATTGATGATCACACTGTACCATTCATAACATAAACTCATTACTTTGTTATCCCAAGTACTCAACTGAATCATATTATTTAAGAATCCTATACGGGTTCACAACAGGAATAACATAAACTTTTAAACATATGACTATCAGTTCAAGACCTTAGATAAGGTCATGAAAAGGAAAAGCACAAACTTGTAATGGACTTTCCCTTATCCAAACCCTTTAATGGTACTTTTAAATCTTCCATTAAATCACCTATAACATTATAAAATATCCATACTTAATAAAAGAAACACTTCATACAAAGATTCATAACACATTGCTTTCTTTTCAATCACCTTACAGGCAAGTCTATGACTTAACATAATTAAGCAATCGTAAAAGATTCTTACGATTATTCAAATAATACCCTACTTAAATATATATATATAATTATATAATAAACATATAATTTAAGGATAAAATTAGCAACACAAAAAGATTTCAATGTATACCAAGTCATAGGTAAATTTTATCCCTTTTTAACAACTTTTGAACACAAACATTTTACGTTCTAAGATCTTTGTTCATTTTCCAAGACTTTTTCCTAACCAAATGATCTCCAAATTAAATACTTCTTAAATCATTGAAAACTAGACTAAAATAGCTTTCTAACGGTATATTATATGTCCAAAAACTCATCCAATAAGGTCTCCAAATATTGCTTACAAAATGACCCATCAAATGCTAAAACAGTTGCTGCCATGATCGTGGCATCAACTCCACAATCGTGGACTTAAGCAAAAAATTGCAGAACCTGTTGTCATGATCATGGCTTCAACTCCACAATCATGGCCAAGAGCCCCATATTCACCAGAAACTCACTCCAAAACACCTCTAAATGATTTCCTAATCATTCTAATCCATTACCATACCCAAAACATCATTATATCACTTTTAAAACTTACTCAGAATATCAATTTAACATAATTTAATATTCAATCATCCATAAAAAACAATTCATCATACTACAACCCATGTCTTTACTCCATAAAAACCATAAGAAATCAACTCAAAGGAAAGAAGTATATATATATATATCAAGTAAAGAAAAAGAACAGCAAAAATCTTCAATTCTTACTTCCTCTTACCTGGATTCAAAGCCTTGAAGATCTGGTTTTGTAAGAACAAGAAAGAAAGAAAGTTTTTGACAATAACAAGAAGTGAAACCCGTTCTGTGGGTGTGAGGAAGAAGAAGAAATAGGGTAAGGAGAAAAATTTGTATGGCTTGCCAAAGTTGACTTTTCTCTAACCCTTTAATAGAACTATCTCTATCATCAATAATTTATAACAATACATATTTCTTATTTATACATCTACTTATGTATATAATATACACACCTAATAAACATTAAATCATCTATTTATTATATGTTTACTTCAATACTCATCTTATCATTTTGTTTTCATTCCTGTCTCTAAAAATTTCATATCATATGCAATTTCTTTGCTCTATAAGACATTTCCTTTATATGTATCACCTCAAAATATTTAAGCATCTCATATCATTCATATATTTCAAGCACTAATTAATCTTTAGCTGTAACATATGCATAAATGCAAACACACAAGGATGCTATGTGTGGATGTGACACGGAAAGTCAACATTACCTAAACAACTACTTAGGTTTTCGCTATCTTTTTCAAAATTACACAATGAGATTCCTAAATCAAGAACTAAAACTCTAATGTTTTCAAGGCTTATACTTAGACCTCTATAATCAATAACAATCTCACCAGAAATCTCTCAATTTATAATTGTAAACCCTAAAAATTACTTTCACCAATCCATAATAGAGACAATTAAGAATTATAACAATAAAGAGCTCAAATGTTCAATAAATGAGAAAAATGGTGTAATCAATAGCGAGAAATGAGTTACTTATGTTAGCAATACCTCTTAGCAATAAATTCTCTTATCTTGCTACGAATACCTATCATTGATGTAATAAATATGTTTTAAGCCATTATAGACTTTTTAAAAACTATAGAAAAATCAGTTTGTAAGTGGTGTATGAACGTACACTTGCCCAAACCAAAGTGGTATGTCCATATAATCATGTGGTACAGTAATACAAGTACCTATTGTAAAAGATCAACTTTTGACTCAAACAAAACAATGTAAGTTGAATAGTAACATATGGTGTAACCATATGATCACTTTTTGTAACTTAGTATGATTCAATCATAAAAATTGCTTGCATTATTTTGAACAAAATATGGTATGACCATGCCAAGGGTGGTATGGTCATACCACCAAACCAAAACATAAAGCTTCAAAGAGAAAAAAAAAATTAAAGAAAGAATGTTTGTAAACATCAAAACCTAAATGAGAAATTAATTTTCCTAACATATTGTGTTTTGGTTTTAATCCTTCAAGTATGTATGATTTTTAAGATAAATGTATTTAATTAAAATTTTACATTTTTCTTAAATACCTAGTATTCTTAAAAAAAAATGAAAATTGATAAAGTTGAATTCTCTTTTTGAAATTATTGATACCGAAGCCCACCTAATTCCATGATGGCTTAGTCCATGCCTAAGCCCACCTAATTTTTTTTGTAAATGCTAAATGTTGTATTTTATTTAATATATTTTGATGAATTATTTTTCATAGATCTTAATTAAAATATTGTATAAGTTAACTATATATATTAGAAATGAAGTTAGATTATCTTTTAATTTAATATAAATAAATTTTAATTAAATTATTACATAAAATTAAATGCATTAATTTATTATATAATAAAATAACTAATATCCTTATTAATTATTTCAATAATAATTTTACTTATAAATTATTTTTTATCAAATAATTCATCTATTTATCAAAAACTTATAAATTTTTACTAAATACTTAACTGAAAATTAAGCTAAAATTAATTTATAAATAATAATTATTTATAAATTAATTTTTATCGGCCCTAAATATTAATTAATGGAAGAAAGAACATAGAGATGGATGCCAAGTTTACGGTGCCTATGCTGCTGCTTTTTTAAATGGTTTGTAACAAACAAAGCTACCTGTCGTTTTCTCTTTCGTTCTGGCTCCGCTTAACAATTTCAATCACTATGTTGCAGTCGACTTTCTAGCTTGCCGGGACTAATGAATATATTCATATCTTCAATACTCGTACATGTCTCAAAATCTTTCATTGTTCGCATCAAAAAATTACATTAGCCCATCATATTTGCTCTTCACCTACAATCCCTGCAGCCAGGATCTCCTCTAAACAATCTCTATCACCCTAGAACAAAGAAACACATTTCTTTACAACTACTTTTTGACGTATTCATCATGCAAACTCCTAACACCCGACGCAGTATTATCTGGTTTGTTGGATGCTAACAGGTGGAAATAATTACCGTGCTGCTGCTATAGCACTTAAACAGGCAACTTCTGATTCAATCATAATTTGATTTTGTAATAAGCAAGAAGAATAAGCAAATGGGAGCACCTGCACGTGCTGAAGAAACTGCAAGATCTCACAATCACAGCTTAAAATTTTCTAACATCCAGTTGAACCAATTCTGTGAGATGGTGTCCATTATTGGCATTCCATAAAACACAAATTTAGTAAAAATGCATCACATACATTATTCCTTGCCTGGAAGCAAACAAATTGTTACGGAAAAGCTGCTAAGGAACATACCGTTTACATTTTACTTGTAAAAGCAAGGTACTTGGTATGACGCCCCTGAGCAATAATTTTTCCAGTGCTTTTTTTCCTGAGCTCAACACTCACAACTCCAACAACTTTGCCAACACGTAGAACCTTTGCTTCGATCTCAATTTCTTCCTGAAAAGGAAATCAACAACAAACTTTGATACAATCGAGTTGCCAGCTTGTCAAGCAAAAAGATAATCAAAGACCCAATTGAAAATGAGTCTGAAATGAACAGATACTCACATCAAGAAAGGCAGCATCCAAGTATGAAATATTGATTTCAACAGAGACTCCAGTAAATGGGGCTCCCACAGTGAGTATAACGGCTGAACCCACCAAGTCAACAAGCGTGGCAGTGGCTCCACCGTGCAAGAAATTCCCAGAATTCTTAGAAATCAGAAATAAAAAGTTACCCAATTATCAAAACTAAAACTTTGAAGTTGATAAGAGAAATAGCTAAGCAAAATTGGAAAGAAAATAATTAAAAAAAAAAGGTGTACCAGGAGGCGAGCAGGGACTTTAAAGGAACAAACAAGACGACCATGTTCAATGAGGTCAACGTGAATCCCTTGCATTATAAAGCGCTCAAAGAATCTCAGAGGCATCCCTTCAATTGTCGATTTATTCTTGTCGTCACCTCCTTCCTTCTCTAAAAATCTCTTCACTTTCTCTAATTCCATTCCTTCGTTTTCTCAATCCCAAAGCTAATCCCGACTTTATACACTAGAAAGTATCCTCGCACTGCTTCCGAACATAAAATTGTTATTGTTTTCAACGGCATGTACAAAAGTGACTAAGCCTACAAAAATGTCTACAAACTATCGAATAAAGAACAAAGAATCTGCCTTTTTTCTCATTGAAACCATGCTGTGCAAAACCCAATTGTTAAGGGCATCAAATTTAAATTATGATAATCAGGTAATTTCATTTTTCATCTTTCGGTTACAGTCTCTTGTTTCTGATACCCATTTGCACAGAAGAGAAAAGTATCCAGGAAGACCCAAAATTAAAAAAAAAAAGGATTTCTCAGAGAAATGGAGACCATTCTTTATACAATATCATCTTTAAGACCATATAAAGAAAATGTTTCTTATGGCCTTTTCTCTTTAAATTGTAAAAGTGTAAACTGATTCTTTAGCAAACAAAACACTAATTAATAATAATAATAATTGGATTAAAATAGAATTGAAGTAATGATAATCAACCCTTACCTGTAACTCTTGGAGCTTAATAAAATTAACGAAATTGAATAAAGAACAAATTGAAAAAATCAGATGAAAACAACAGAAAAAAAGAAAAGAAATTAGGATCGAGACTTTACTGTTTATCTAGAGAGAATTAGAAGAAGAAGATAGACGAACAGTACAAGGAAACCCGGAAATGATTTTCTGGTAGATGTATTAAATTTAACGGATAAAACGCTGTCGTTTCCAAGGATAGGAGAGTAAAAGAATTGATTTTGAAGGGCCCGCTTGAAAAATATATTGTTTTTAATTATTTACTGTTGCTAAAAAAACCCAATTAATTTAGGTTTTTTCCATTCATCTATTGCCTCAACCTCTCCATTCCCAAACCTGTTACACTGTGACTGCTGGTTGTCTCTCCTCCGTGGACGACAACACTCCACCAGTGAACTGCCTATGCCAACGCGCTGCTGCCACCGCACCAAAACTGTCGAGTTCGTCAGCCTCTAATGTAAGTTCTTTTGATTCGTAAGTGAAATTTTGATGTAAAACAATTCCAGCATTTTTTTAAATAATAGATAACACTTTAAAGCTATATAAAAACGCTTAGAAATAAGCTGTTTAAACTTCAAACTTGCTGCTGTTTATATTAGACTGTTGATTCAATATTTTTTTTGCTCTCAATAACTTTTTTTAGTGATTTTAAATTGAGGTAGGTTGCGTAATTCACATTTTAGGTTGTCTTTTAATTAAATTTTGTGAACTTTCATTAAGTTAAAGGTCGGATTTAAATTAAAATGGATTGTTTAATTCATATGGAATTGAATACTTTGTTTATTTTATCTTGAATTTAGTTAATTTAATTTTACATTCAGGTTGTGTTATTTTGTTGAATTGCATATTCAATTTCCAATCAAACTTTTCGAAATATGCATCTGTATGTACCAATTGCAGTTAATAATCTCTAACATTTTACGAATTTCTTGGACCTTCAGTGATTTTAGTTAAACTAGCGATTTTGACAACCTTGCTATTTGTTATTAATAATATTGGATAATAATAAATCTTTGCAGCATAATTTGAAAGTGGATTATTTGATCGTTTTATCAAATGGAGGAACAATCATTTCTGGATAGAATGATCGGTCATTTACGTGCCTCGTGCAAGTGAGTTTCATTATATATTTTATAAATTTTCTTCTCAAAAAGGTGCTAATTATATTGTTTCTGATGGTATCATGTATGTAGTTTGCTTTGAATGTTAAAATTGTTTTCATAAGAACAATTCCTTTTACTTTCTTTCTCGTTGCATTATAATTTTATTAGCATGGTCGGTATTCTTTTCCTTAATGTTTTCTGTGTTAAATGTAATCAAGTAATCTGTTTGGGTATTAGCAAAAAAAATTGAATTGTCGAATATATGCAATAGTTTTAGGGACAAGTGAAATGCTGTCTCGTTGGATATTGAGCTCTTGTGACATCGTTGAATATTGATAAAAGTCTTTCTCAAGTTCGACATGTGCATTTCATATTTTCATTTCTTTATGTCAAATTCTAGGTATTATACCGGATATCCTAAAGATCTTGGGCCATCACGAGTTATTCATTTTACGTCAGAGCGTGATTTTGTTCAACTTCTTCATGAAGGTCACCCTGTAGCTGTTGCTTTTACCATCAGGTGTCCTATATTCAATGACCTTACCCTTCTAGTACAATGCTTTTGTCATTGCAATTATTATTCATGATGGTTCATGCAGAGGTAACTACACCAAACATCTTGATAAAGTGCTTGAGGAAGCTGCTGTAGAGTTTTATCCACATGTAAAATTTGTCCGTGTAAGTTGTTTTGAATAAATGAATTGTGCTGTATAGTGTAGCACTAAATATCTTTAACTCTTACATGAGACAGTAACGAAGTTTTCCAATCAACCACCATTAAAATTAACTTGTGATTGTTTAAGAACTATCCTGACAAGTCCTTATGTTTTTGAATGTAATTCAATATATATATCTTTTGATCTTCTTTTTAATCTAGATTATTGATGTGCGGTTTTTTTCTTCCAGGTTGAGTGCCCAAAATATCCTGGGTTTTGTCTAACAAGACAGAGGAAAGAATATCCATTCATTGAAATCTTCCATAGCCCAGAACAAGTACGATGATGATCTTTAGTGATTGCTTTTTGTTCTTATATTGATGTGATTGTACAATTGAATTGTCCCCCCATGATTAAGCAATTTGACCATGTAAAGTTATTTCATATGATTGATAATAATGGATGAATGTCTATATGAGTGCATAAATGAATTAAGGACTTGGTGAAAATCAACTTTTCTTTTAGTTTTACAGTTATTGGCACATTATTTGTTGTCTTTGAATTTTTTGAAAGAATGCTAGATTAGAATATGAGAAGATTATAGCCAAGCACTTTCCATCAATTGTTTTAATGTAGAATTGATTTCTACTTGGTAAAAAATGGCACGTGTTTGTTTTAATCTTGCACTTTTTAATTGCTGGTAAAAAATGAATCCATAAAAGTTGAATGGTGATCAAAATACAACTGATATTAAGTTTTTCCTCTAAAGAATCTGATAGCAGCATGGAATCGAGGTAATAGTAATGGTGATCCTGCTATAGGATGTGACAGTGTCATAGATCATTTAGTTGGCAGTGATTGCTGGACTAATGTTGAATAGTTGTTTTGCTATGTGATATTTTGCAGGAAGAGATATGATGTCATATAAGTGTGTGATTTCTTTTCTCATTTTCTTTTCTTTTCTTTTGTTGTTATCAAACAAAGACATCGTATATTAGTGATAACGCTTTTCTTTTGTTGTTGTCAAACAAAGAAATTGTAGATTAGTGATAACGTTGCCATTTTTCCACTCATTGACACTACCAAAAGATAGGTGGCATCAGTGTTCATGAATCGTTTGACATATGGCATGATTCATATCATTGAGAAATTTTCTACATTTGATCTATGATGGTGGCATTGGATTGGATTGGTTTGGTTTTATTTCAATGCACTCTCCTTTCACCCTTTCTTTGTTCAGCCTGATGCAATTTTAGCATCTTTCGTTTCTACTAGCTTCCTTTTGATGCCCCTAACACGTCTTTCTTGTGCAGGCAGATAATCAAGGAAGGGTTGTTGATCCTGGTGTCACAAAATACTCAGTAAAAGTTCTACCAGTGAGTCTTAGACCTTGTCTAACCTTAACTAGACATTCCTAATCATATTGAACATGTGCTGCTTAGGCTTTGTTTTAATCAATTCTTTTAAGGAATTTCATTTATAATTGAATACTCATGAATGGTTTTATTATAAAAACGTTAGAATTCATTTAAACCAAATACATTTACTTGAATTGAGATTTGCAAATGAATTCTACAAAATTAATGGAATTCATTTGAATTAAACATTGCCTTAGTAGATTGCATCTGGCATTATAATTTTGTATTGAGAGGGCTTTTATGTTACAAAATTTGATGTTCCCAAAATTATACACACTTAAGAGTTGAAACATGAAACTTAGTCATAGTTGAAACAAACTTGAAAGTATTAGTTTCTTTCCAACAGATGAAACAAAGTAAGACCTGGTACAATTGATGTATTTAATTTCTCCAACTATCTCTCATTTTTCTCTCATTTGATTTCTTTTTTTTTTTCGATGTATACAGTACAACTACGATGTCAGTGCCTATGGATTCAGCGAATTTTTTAAGCGCCATAAGATACAAGCATCGGACCCTAACTAATTGCTTGGTTGCTAAGTGTCAGGTACATATGTGTTTCATTCCGCAATGTGCACGACTTTTATCATTCTGTAATGTCAATAGAGAACTTAGAATGTCTGAAGGCAATGATATCTAAACGTTGCAGCATGTGATCATTGCCACAAATGTTAATGCGCTTACTCGCTCGCTCTATCTCTCAGCTCCCTCTTTATTCATTTATTTTCAATAGTTTGCTTACATTAACTATGAAACTAAATTTTAGTTAGTGTAAACTTGTCGGATCACTGCAGCTTGTTACAGTGGCCGACTCATTGAATAGTATTCTTTATCTTGACAGTTTCGACTCGTACGTTCTTGTGAGCACTCTTTATGGACTAGATAATGAAAATAAGCTTTATCTGCCATAACTTTGGTTAGCTACTAACTTAGCTGAGCCGAGGTCGAATTGGTGTATAGTACACTAATTTAGCTCTACCAAGAACGAAGTAGTTCTCTCTTCGCAGTGTTTCTGCAAGCTTTTTCAGACGAGAATAAGGTGTAAATGATCAGCAATGATTCTGTATTGGCATTATATGCGAGCTTTTTAGATGAGAATAAGGTGTACATGATCATCGATTAAAAATCACGACATACCTTTCCTCAAATTCACCACTTTTGATAGAGATGTTACTGCAAAGCTTTCAGAGCAAGTCTACGCCAGAGCTGTTTCTTGATGAAATCTCAGTTCCCGAGTAGGCCAGTAGTGCAAATATTTGCTTCAATGTCAGCACTTATGGCTTTACTTTCCAAGTCCATAATTTTACCCGAACAAATTGCTCAGATCCCAAATTCTGACAATTGTATTGATTAATTAAAATTATCATGACATGTTAAAAATATCAATTGGTTCTATAATAATTTAATAAAAATTGATATGTAATAAAAGAAAATGAAAAACTTATATGGTGTCAAATTTCTGAAAATGGCAGATGAAAAGAAGACATTCAGATAAATGAATATAGTTGTCATCGTGAGAGCTATAGCTATTACCTTTGTTACTGAGGCAAAGGCATTCAGATCAGGAGCGATGAGCCATATCTATCCGAAAGACTTCCACAAAACCAGCTATCAACAAATTGAAAATCTATCAGAAAATTGGTTAGTGAGTTTTAACCATCTCATGTAATTAGTTCTCATCTAAGCTTTAATGAATCATGACGTGTTGGGAAATGCCATCCCGTTCATGAGAAGTGTTCAAAGATATCGTTTAATTTTGCATTGTCTAAATCAGTTTCATGCCTGTTCAAGTGTTCAAGAGTTTTCACTATCAACGAGATATTTCAAGTTCTTGTCTTGAAAATTGTTTAACTTTATAAGGGTTCTTTTCTTTAGTATTTAAACAAGCTGAATGAAATCAACAATAGATCATTATGTCTCAACTATGCTTGACTAGCTTCAAAAAATATCGACAGAAATGACCTCATCCATAACTTGTACACACCTTTCTGGATTCACATTCCATCATTAATCTACTTTAATAAATGCTTTTTCAGAACTAATAAAAAGACTGATAAATTGCTTATTAGACGCTGTTGAAGGATAATTTACTCAGTTTAGCCCTGACCTTTGAAAGATGTTTTAGTAAAATAATATACCAATAAATAAATGATGATGAAATAATCAAAATGTATAATTATAAATTACATGTATGAAAAGTAAAATATTTTAATAAAATTTTAATTAAGAGTTCAGGATGTTTATGATTTCAATTAATATTTTAAACAAGTTAGATTTGATAATATAATTTAGATTAACTTCATTTTTTCAATTAAGTCAAAATAATAAGTATAAAATTTCAAACTAACACTTTTATATCATTAAATAAAAGAAAGATGAATTTTTGAGCCCTCAAACTTTGGTGGTGTTTTGCATTGAGCTCTTCAACTTGTGGAAGTTTTCATAAATCCCCTTTGCAAAACTTTTTTTGAGTGTGATTTTTTATTTTTTTAAAAATATAGGAAAATATATTACGAATAATCTCATAAAATTTTCAATCCCTCAATATTAAAATAAGTTATAAATTCATAAGAAAAATATATAAAAATTTTATAAAATCTCATTTTAATAATAATTTTTTTAGGCTTATTATTTTTTTCCATAAAAAATATTAGAGGTGTTTAAAATTCATATTATCAAAATAAATAAAATTTTATTCCAAAAACTCATTCAAATATATAACACAAATACAATTTATATACTTATTTAAAAAATTTACTACTAATAAATTATACAAATTACCCATAATTTTTTATTTGATTTAATAAAAATATCATATTTACTTTAGCCATAATAAAATATTTTTTTAGTTACTATGACAATATAATTATACAATAATAAATAATTAGCATATATTAATATTTTTCAATTAAAATTATTATTAAAAAATCATGACTAAAAAAATCTTCTCTTAAATTATTTATAATTTTTTATTTAATTTAATAAAAATATCACGTTCAAAATAAATTAACAAATTATATTGAGGAGCAATTTGTTTAGTTATCATCATATATAATCATACAAAATTAATAATTAGCATGTACTAATATTTGTAATTAAAATCATGATTTATTTGCATGATTAACATATATTAATACTCATATTTATAATACAAATTACTTGTTCCAAATATGATGATAAAATATGTCACATTGTTTATGTTTTTATACTAAATATTTTAGAAAAAATTTAATAGTTGTTTACAAAATAATAAATAAATTATTTGTAACTCTTTACTAAATTAATTGCACATATAATATTTTTTATATTAATAAATTATAAGTTTTAATTTTTAATTTTTGTTCAATATTTTGTAAAAAATTATGACAAAACCTTTTAATATATCTTTTGCAATCTTTTAGTTTTAATACTTTGTTCATAGTTGTCACATCCATTTAATTATCATTATTTTAGTTATGATCAAGGTTATGTTAGATTATATTTTTTGTTAGATTATAATAACTATAATTTTTAGAATAATTATTAAATTAATTAAGATTGATAGTCGATAAATCCAATTAATGTTCAAACAATTTTACTATAAATATAGATATTAACCATGTTAATAAAGGGATAAAAATACATTGATAAGGTGATTAAGAAATGATTTGTCACATTTATATTGATTGTCACTAATTTTAACTATAATTATAATTATGTTTTAGTTATATTTTTGATTTTAGAAGTTAAATTATTAGTATAATTAGTGATTAATTGAATAAAATTAATAATTTAATATTTAAATTATTTTATTGCACTTATAAATAATTGTATTATTGATATTGTACAGAAATATAGTTAACATTTAAGTTATTTTATTTAAATGTCTAGATACTTATATTGCTAATATTGTTAGAAAATATAACTATAATTGGTAAATGAATTAATTACGAATGAGTTATAAAATTTATTTAAAATATGTGATCATGATAAATGTTATAATATGGCTGTGAAGGAGGATTTATTATGCTATTTAATGATGTTTAGTATTTAGTAATTAATGAATTACTAAGCAAATTCTTTTTGTATGTGAGAAATTAGTTAATAAACCAATATATATGTATAAAGATGTACATATATAGAAACTAGAAGACCAATAATAAAATGATGGAAGAGGGGCAAAGTGTAGGCAGGCAAGATGAGTTACAGTGGGCAGTTGCTTAAGTTTACTGAGCGACAAAAGTTGCCGTTAAAGGGAATTAGTAGGCTCGGTACTTAGGCAGCGAATTAAAAGAATCTAGGAAAGAATTCTTAGCCATTAAGAGAGGGATAACTAGTATAATCTAAAACCCTTATGATACTATGATACGTACCTAACTAGCGTGAAATTTGAACCCAACCCCATCCTTGCGAGATACCTCGTAAGTAGGAGGATGATGAATCTGTATTAAATGTTAAGTCTATGTGCTTACATGGTTATGTTAATATGTTGATTGCTTTACTTCTAACGAAAGATTAAAAGCTAATGGGATACTTGGTTAAATTTTTTTATTTGCCTGTATGTGTTAAACTGAAGGTGTAATAATTATATGTTTATATATGATAAATGCCTTCACTTGTGAGTTAGAATCTGACGTTCACTCTTAGGCTAACATGTGTGTGTTAATACTTGCTGCGAAGTATAGCTAGTTGTGCTTTAAGTAAGTATATACACTTTATAACATCATATTTAGAATAAAAGGGTGTCACACGTGAATTACTCTCAATATTGAATCTGTAACAAGCATTTACGTATTCTCCTTATGCAACTGGTATATATTCTAAAACTTATAGCTCTCCCTTAAGAATAAACGTGTGTCTATATGTAACCTGAATAATCAATGGATTGAATAAATTGTATTCATGGATTGAAGTTAATTCTTTAAAATTTTCATATGTTGTATACATTAATAATAGCCCAGGATTGATCTACATCTATTTTATACAAAGATTGTATATTAATTTAATAAGAAATAAAAGTTAAGTGTGTGCAAATATGGGTGTGCATAATGCAATCTTAGACACAATATTAAGTTAAAGTAATGTGCAAGAATCAAGTTAAGTTAGAGAGAGAGAGAGAGAGAGAGAGAGAGAGAGAGAGAGAGAGAGTTAAGTACATAGTAAAATCTTAAAATACAACTTAATTAAGATATGATTTTATTTAACTTAGATGATTAGTTCTTTAACTATTGAATTTACAACGTGATATGGGTATTTGCTCATCAAAATGTACAAATGTGTTAGTTTATGAATTATTTACTTGGAATGTAAACTAGTTTAACAGCAGACTTGTCAATAAAAATACCAAGAATCTAATGCATAAACATTAAATAAAAATTGCTTGATTTTAAATGAGTATATGGTCAAGACTAGACCACGTCATGCGTTAAATGACTGTTGTAATATGTTATATCAAGAACCAATTGGTTTCTTGGATATATATTATAATATTTATACATTGCTTCTTGCGCATGAATGGGCAGTAAACCAAATATATAAGTTATGTTGGTAAATGTATTAACAAATAGGAAAATAATTATAAGCTAAAAACTTAGTATATGTTTGTATTAGCCAAGGGAGATGCACATATGATCTGCTATTATTAACAAGGGAGAGCTGTTAGGTGCATGTTTAAGGAATCTGTTGAATAATAAGGTCTGATAAGAGGGGATAATTTGTAGAAGCTAGTGAAAATTATGCAGATTATGAATGATCAAATCTGAATAAGAAGTTAAAGACATTAAATGCCCATTATGCGCATATAGTTATGCATACTGTCCCTTTTTATTTAACCAACATGATCATTGTTTAAAATTATTGATCTATAGCGGCATGAACTGATGGGAATTGCACACACATACTACCTAAAATTAGAAGTACCTAAGTCTGTTGATAACTACTTGTATTTACATGTATACATGTAGTTATGGTAGTTGAATTCTAACTTAAACAGAAGAGGGTCAAATACTTATGCATTATTAAGATTGAACTGAGTGAACATGCGAGTATTATTATCTTAAAAATGCCGGAAGTGAGGATTACACGTACATAAAACTAAGATTGTCAAACTAAGAAACAATAATCTTAAGAGCTGTTATATATTACCAACATGTACAATATTTAATACTGTTGGATGCATGTAACCCTCTTGTATGAGTGCACAAATATGCGCATGGAAATCTCTCCTACCTAGAGTAATGTAAGCTTGAAAATAAACTAACTTGAATCCTAATTCAACTCTCATAAATATTTGTTGGTCAAGCATGAAAACTTGATTATTTGTTATATTGAATGGATAAAAATGTTATTGAAATATTATTACATGAACTGCACGTGATGAATAATTAACGACTTGTATGATTAGTAAGTACTCTTTTTTCACATAATTTAATGAATGTTGCATGAGTTACACTCTTTAGCATACCAATACGTTACCCCCTTCAAAAAAATATAATAATAATAATAATAAATAGTATATAAATGATGCATGAATTAAAATAAGATGAACATGAGTTATGACTACTATTTTAACCCATTATTAGGTTAATTTTGAAACTTCTTGTTATTAAGTATATGGAATGTTTTCAAAAAAAAAAAGTTTGTATATTTAATTAAGGTCTATATTAGAACCAAATGCTTTTCCAGGTATAGAAGATAGATGAGATGCAATACTTATTTCTTGTATGGATAAGGGCAAGATAAAACTAAGTTTATGCCTAATAATAACATTACTATAAATGAAATTGCAGGTAAAATAAAAGGCTTAACGATTCAAGCTTTACAATGTAAAATGTTATGGATATTTGATTATTATTTATTAAGGTTGGATATGTGATATATTGATATACCTTGAAATGTTATTGATTTACAGCTGTGCTCTCATTATATAAATGCATACACGATAAAATCATACATTATAAATCATTAGCATGATATTTTGGAGTAATATGGGAGACATAATTATATATATATATATAAAGGGTAAAATAAGGGAGACAATAGTATATTTATATATTGAATGATATAGAGACAATGAATACAAAGATACTAGAAAAATAAATTATTAATAATATACCCAATATAGATTGTATACAATCAGAGTTAGAGATTAATGTGAATTCATAGAGAAATGACAGAGAATAGAGGAATGCAATACATAGTTGTATTCATTATCATATAGCATAACATTACTACGATGAAAGAGGAATGCAACTCAAAATTTGCAGTCATTGACAATAAACATATTATTGCTATTATTTAATTAACAAAACGATATTATAATTGATCTATGGGAAAATTGACTAGTATACACAATTAACTGTAGAAATTTATTAATCATTATTATAATAATCAAGTATTGATGGAATGATTTTATTTGTTGCTATATTTATTATGATTAATTATTATGAATTACTTTAATCATTTTGTTTATTATTTATTATTTATATTTATATTATAATAGAATAATTGAATTTTATTCATAGTATAATTATTACTAGACACAACTAAGTTTTATACTCAGTATTTATCATTTGATGAACGTAGGTTTGAGTAACTCATAAGGGCATCCAGATTAGTGAGACACCAATGCATCAGGATATTCCAAGACTTGTATGACCCTCAGAACCGCATTTTGGACAATATGATGTATTCTTAGTGAATATTTTGTTATGCAACTATACAGTTTATATGCAATAAAATATTTTATGCTTGTATATTAGGAGAGATACTAAAATTTCCTAGTGTGTGGCCTATCTAAATTTTAGAAACCATGTTTATATACAGGAAGATGTTAGATGAGGTACCATATTTTTTTTATGTGGAAGTTTATATGATAGGTGATGATAAAGGCACATATTATAAAATAAATAGTTATATAAGTAGACCAGATATATTCCATCCATATATAAAAAAAATTTATAGATCCTTTGTAGAGTGATTAATAAATTTCCTAAATATATGATTTTTATTAATCACCCTATGGGAGCATGTGTCATTGATCTAGTGTGACAACAGTGAAATGTATCCCTTTTGTATGTTGAATGTATCCCTCAACAAAATCATATTTGTAATGATACAATACACATCAGTTATAGGCACACAAATGATAGGTATTGTAACCGAACAAGATGAGGATAAAGATGAAAGTATTGTTCATAATAAGATGTATACATTATATGTGATAAATATATATATCAAAGAAACCATATCTATAATGATTCAATACAAATCAATTATGGATAAATAAATAGCAAGTATTGTAATTGAACAAGATAATGATAAAGATGAGAGTTCTATTCATAGTGAGATGTATCCCTTATGTATGTTAAATGTATCCCTCAATGAAATCATATATGCAAGGATACAATACACATCAATTATAAATAAACAAACAATGAGTATTATAACTAAACAAGATAAGGCTAAAGATGAAATTTTTGTTTGCAATGAGATGTATCCTTTTTGTGTGTCAAATGTATCCCTTAATGAAACTATATTTGAAATGATATAGTACACATCAATTATAGTTAAATAAACATTAAATACTATAATTGAATAAGATGAGGATAAAAATGAAAGTTTTGTTCATAATGAGATGTATTCCTCTTATATGTTGAATGTATCGCTTAGCAAAACCACATTTACAATGATATAATATATATCGGTTATGGGCAAACAAACAATAGGTACTGTAACTAAAAAATAGGAGAATAAAGATGAAAGTTTTGTTCATAGTGAGATGTATCCCTTTTGTATATCAGATATATCACTCAACAAAACCACATATGCAATTTATAATACTTATCAATTATGGACAAACAAATAGCATGTACTATAACTAAATAAGATAGGGATAAAGATGAGAGTTTTGTTTATAGTAGATGTATCCCTTCTAAATATTAAATGTATCCTTTAATGAAACCACATCTATAATGATACAATACATAACTATTGTAACTATATAAATAATACATACACATTAGTTATAGGCCAATAAATAACAACTACTATTATTGAATAATAAGCATAAGTAAAAAATCATTTGCATATAATAAAAATCACAATAAATTTGTATTTAATGAGTAAAAAAATAAAAAAATATATAAATAGATAAAATAATATAAAAAATTTATAAATAACAATCACATACAACCTTAGAATAATAAACAATAACTTAATAATTCCCACTAGTAGCTTATCAAATAACAAGCCAAAGATCAATCAATTCAACCCAAAAATCAAACATGAATACTTGAATGAAAGAATATAAAAGAATACAAAAATAAATATAATAATAATAATAATAATAATAATAATAATATTATTATTATTATTATTATTATTATTATTATTTTAATAAAACACATGCAAGCAACAATAAAAAAGAATTCATAATCAACATACATAGAAAAAAACATAAATAAATAAAATTCATGTTAAAATGTGTGATGTTCTTATGCTGCTATGTTCTTTTAACTTTTTAATAACAATAATTATTCTTTTCAACTTCAAATAAAAATCAAATCATCAAAATTTGAATTTTTAGCGGTTTTTAGAAATAAATTTTTGAAAAGATTTTCAAATGAATTTTACAAAAAATTTGAAGGAACTAGAGAAAGAATGAAGGTAATATATTTGCTAAACAAAAAATGAGAAAATCTTGTTTGAATATTGAATAAAAATTTTTTCATTTTCAAGGATTTTGTCTCTTACTCAAGATAATCAAAAGAAAAGATGAGAAGAAGCCATGTAACTAGTTTTTTCAAGGAACAAGAAGCCCTTTTCTTAGCACGTGCATTGAAACCTTATTATATAATTGATCATTTTAATTACTTTGTATTGTGTTAAAATATTTATACAAAAATGAATAGTAAAATTCATAAACTCTTCTATTTGATCTAGAAATCAAAATCCTTAGTAAGGGTCTTTCTCATTTAACTCTTCTAAAAATTAGACTTTTTCAGTAACCATGATTAACATTTTAGAGGTAAATGTAAGTGCAAGTGCAATAACAATAAGGATTAAAAGTAGGTTAAGGGGTGACTATGTTAAGCAATCAATTTCATATCATCATTGTTGAAATAAAGCAAGATTGTTAGTTTCTAAAACTAAAAGTAACCTTAGAAGGAAGTTTTGGTGTCACATCCTCAATCTAGCATCCATTATGCATTCATGAATTGGTTGAAATATATTTTTTTATATGTTATTGGTGTGTTAATGATATGAAATAATGCTTATGATGATAAGTATATGATGAGATTAGAATTTATAGCTCTAATGTTGAAATGAAAATTTTTTATGAAACCCTTAAACGGAACCATTGAACGGTGACAAATTGATGTTTTTGATATTGAAAACACTTAATATGATTAATTAAGTAAGCTTAAGATGATTGTTTTAACTTAAGTTAACTAATATGAAAAGATAGTTAAATAAGATTTAGAATTATTTATGATGTCAAAATTGAGCAATGATGATATAAGCATAATGATGTAAGCATGATGTAAGTAAATGAGCTTAATTATGATCTTAATGTATTAGAGAATAAGTAATTATGTATTAATAATATATTAATAAAAATATATAATAATATGTAAATATTAGAAAAGTATAATTAGAATTTTTATTAATGATATCATGATGATATCATTAAGTGGTAAGATGATGTCATAAATGAATGATAAATAAATTAATGATATGTAAATAGATAAATAGATGAATATATGATTGATATAGAATAAGTTAAAATAGATTTGAATTAGTATATTAAATTGGAAGTGGGATTGGAAATAGTGTTAGTGGGTTTAGAAATTGTGTTAATGGATAGAGAGAGAAATTAAAATATTGGTATTTTGGAGTTAGTGGAAAAAGATAGAGGGGTTTTTATTATAAAATAAGGTGTATTAAGGTATGTATAGAATATAAAATACATGCATAAGAGTGTTGCTTGGTCGATTTTAAATTATATACGTATAGTTATATGTATTAGGTGCTAAAATGTAGTTTTGAAGGTGTATAGGGACTAATATGGGAATTTTTTCAAATGGAACTCATTTCAAATGAATTTCATCTTTATTTGGACTTAAATTCCACTCTTTTATCTAAATATCTCTTATGGCTGAAACATATACACGATTCACTCTTCATTATCCTCTTATCTTTTCCTTTTTAGCTTTTCTCTTAAGTGTTCTTACATTTCTTTCCTCATTTCCTAAAGAAAACAAAACTAGACTTTATTTTCTCTTCATTTTCCTTTTAAACCATATGTTTTCAAAGTTGGTTCCTTGAGTGAAGCTTAAGTTCAAGTCAAGATATACTCATTTTTCCATTATTTATAAAGAAGCCAAAGTTGTTTCCTTAAAGAAGTTGAAGTTTTCAAGCCATTCTTCATCTTTTCATCTTGTTTTTCTTTGTTCTAACAATATCCTTGAGTAAAAATCAAGGTAAGGCTGAAAAAATCTTTGTTTCTTTTGGTTTTCATGGTGACCGAAACATATTTCTCTTCCTCCTTTAAAATAAGACTCAAATCATGAAGATCCATAAATTTTTAATGAAAACCAAAACCTATCTTGATGATCTACTTTGTTTCTTGCTTGATCTAACTCTTTTAAGTACATGCATGTTGATTTAAGGTGAAAAATAACTTTAAGGAGGTCAAAGAAGTGAAGATCTATTCAAATCTATAGCAAAATCCAAAGGAGATCAATTTTTAGTTGATATTTGGTTGTTTGGCTAAAGGTGAGTCTTGGTGAATATGAAGTAGCTATAGATCTATTGATTTGCATATTAAATGAATGTTTGATGATTTGGACAGAATGTTTTATGTTAGTTTTAGTTGATTATTTGATGGTTAGATGAGTTAGGATTGTAAAGGACATGAAATAAAGTGTTTAGTGGTTGTGAGGGTGTGTGTGTTGCTTTTTCCTTCTTGGCCAAATCATCCTAAGCCAAATTATTAATGATTGGTAAGTTTAAAACATGTTAAGGTGATTATAATTAAAACAGAAGGTAAAAAGTTAAGACGATGATATAAGTTAAGTGATAAGTTAAGTAAAATTGATGATTTAAGGTTAAATTTTCACTTTGAGCAACAATAAGATAAAATTTATGAAAAATGAATTTTGTTAAGTTTGATTTAATGATATAATATATGAATTAAAGTTAAATGGAAGTATTATTATGATTAATAAAGTTAGCATTAAGTATGATACATACAAATGGGCTGAAGATAAGAATATTTGATGATTTAAGGCTAAATATGATAGTAAGTGTATATGATTTAAGAACTATGAAATAAATGATTAAGTTAAAGTATGATTTAAGTAATTAAATTTTAATTAAGGTTAAAACAAAGTCCTTAATGATGTATTAATAAGAAGCATATAGCATATGAATTCAATTGGACTTGAGATGAAAGTTTTGATATGTTAAGTGTATATAATTTAGGGTATGTGGCCAAAATGAAGATAAGGACTTAATTTAGTTTTGAAATAAATATATTAAGTGAATTTGAAAGGTTTAATGAGGTTATAAATAAATGGTATAAATTGGTTGGTTAAGTCAAAGCATGTTAACCAAACTAAAGGATATAATGAAATATGACTTAAGGTATGTTAAGAGGACTTGTGATAAATTATAAATAAGAACGAAAAAGATTATTAAGAATGATAAATAATGATTAAGAGTTAAATGAATTGGTTAAATAGTTGTATGATAAGATTAATTAAGAATTTAATTTGTTAAGAGAAGTAAAGTTGAAAAAGAGAAATGTAATGGAATGATTATTATTTAAGATATACTTATACTAAGAATTTAAATGATCATTTAAGTGGATACATTAGATGTAATCAAGAAAGTTAATAAGTAAATAACTGAATGATATGACATGGTTTTAAATAAGATTATAAGTAAGGATTTAAACAGGGATAATAGTGAACTATGGGTTCATAAACACATGATTTATAAGATGTTTATACTTGTATGATTTCACTGGATATTTTAATTAATAAGTTTAATGAGGGATGATATATAATCTAAAATTGATTAAGTGAAGTATATAAGTTGACTAAATGATATAAGATTATACTTAAGTGATGGTTAATAAATAAGTTAAGGCATATAGTGTAAGAGTAGTGCATCCCGGACGCGGGAGCCCTGCACGCTGTTCGGCGTGAAATGCCGTGGTGCTTGCTCTCAATGGCGTATCCCGTTTTAATTTTGAAAACAATGC
>CANYBF013594425.1:0-25801 GCA_948192965.1 Dalechampia spathulata
AGCTATGAATGTATATATATTATATACACTTAATTATGCTTTAAAAATTATTAATGCTAACATTTTCTGTAATGTGCCTAATATCATTCCATAACTTATAATCATGTTCACTTTGATTTAAGCACCACTGAGTTTTATACTCAGCGTTTATCTGTTGATGAACGCAGGTCCGAGTAGTTAGCTGAGGGCAGGATTGAAGAACACCAGTTTGAGCAAGGTCTTGTTGATTTTGTACGGTGGAGGTTGATCAATTTTTGGGCTATGTAACAAACTCCTAACTTGTTATCTATTTATGCAACTATTAACTTTTAAGTAATGTTTATAAGCAGTATATGTTCAAATTTAACTGTGATTGTAAATATTGAACATTCAGTAATGTATATCCTTATTAGCACCTACTTTATCAAGTTCGTTATGTATGGACATGTTTTATTAGATGGTTGACGTGAATGATTGATTAGGATATTGAATTATTTGTATGATTTGAATGGTAAATCGCCTTGTTGTAAAGGCTTAATGTATAATGAAATGAATTGTATAAAAATAAAAGAATCTATAGATCCTTTGTAGGATGTTTAATGTGTTTTAGTGTGGGAGTGGGATGTATTAACCATTCTACGGGAGCGTGTGACCCGTTTGGGTGCCATACTACTAACAACCTATTTACACGTATTCTACTATACTGCTAACAAACACATTACACGTATTCTGTTTTAACCAATTACTAAAAAACTACACCATTTTATTTACTACAAAATAGCATCGTTTCTCAAAGTCCTCCAAACGCTACATTTCTATATTCCATCGTAACCCTAAGTTCTTTTAACCCATCTGCTATAAGGGTTAGCCGCCACATATCTCTTCATCTTCTAAACCTTTCAAACTCCCCTTGCAAGCTTAAGTCGTTTCATCATCCACAAGACCAAGCTTGGATAAATGATACTGAAACACTTGAACCCTAAGTGGCTTAGTAAATACATTTGTAACTTGTTCTTTAGTCGAAACATGTTTTTTTTAATAAATCCCTCAACTACATAATCCGTAATCATATGATAGTCGATTTTGATATGCTTCATCCTTTCATGAAATACGGGATTCGCAGTAATATATTCTGCAACTACATTATCACAACCCATCAAAATTGGTGTTTGAACCGAGATCTACATGTCTCTTAACAAGTATGTTAGCCACTTGATTTTATATGTCGCACTACTCATACTTCAATATTCTGCCTCTGCAGAAGACCTACTAATAGTTTTTTTTTCTTAACCTTCCAGGATATTAAGGATTCACCCAAAAATACACAATAACCTAACATGGATCTCCTCGTATCTGGACATGAGGCCCAATCTGCATCACAAAAGACTCGTATGGTGAAATCTGTATCATTTTTAAAGAACAAATTTCAATTTATTATCCTTTTTAAGTATCGTAGTATAGTAATTGTTGTTTGCCAGTGTTATTGACTTGGTTCCTGCATGTATTGACTAAGTTTCTATGTGGTTAATATGATATCCGGACGTGTTTAAGTTCAAATACATAAGCTTTTCGATTAGCCTTCGATATCTTTCTAGGTAAGCAAAAATCTCTCCTGCATTCTTGTTTAATTTCTATCAAGTATTCATTGGTGATTTGGCTTGTTTGCATGCATCCAAACCTATTGCTTTCAGTGTATCTCTTATGAACTTTTCTTGGCTAATTAACATTCCTGTAGATGATCGGGCGACCTCTAAGCCCAGGAAGTATTTAATAAATCCCAGATCTTTGATAGTAAACGCAGCATGTAAGTAATTCTTAACATTCTATATATCTTTTTGACACGCTTCAGTGATTAGCAGATCATCAACATACACTAGTAAGAATAAAGCATGTTTCTCTTCACCTTTCATAAACAAACAGTAATCAGCTGTAAACTGTTTAAACCCAAACATCTGTAGGCTTTTCATTAACTCTTTATTCCATTATCTCCCAGCTTGTTTAATTCTATACAAGCTTTTGTACAATCTACATACCTGTCCATCTTTACCCTTTTGATACCCTTCAGGTGGAGTCATGTCACATCCGCTTTTGATACCCTAGGAGTTTTATACGAATGCATGCGTATGTGTGGTGTATTTATGATTGTATATGCGTTGTGATGACGTGCTGCTATGTATATTTGTATGTATGCGAGGTGTGTGAATGATTGCATGCATGTTTATTATGTGTTTCAGTGTTTTAGGTGGCGTGGGAGTGTGTTAGAGGGGTTGGAAGAGGATAATGGAGTGTGGTACGGGCGTACGGGACTCCGTACGAGCGTACCAAATAGGGGAATGATCGTATGGGCATACCAAAGGGTGGTTCGGTCGTACGTGACCTCGTAGGAATTTGGGTTTGTCAGGTAGAATGTGGACGTACGGGCGTACCGAATGGGGTACGGGCATATCATCCCTTGCAGGAAATTGTGCTTGTCAGGAGTTTTAGTTTGGTATGGGTGTACCATGACCCGTACAGCCGTAAGCTACTTAAGTTTGATGAGTCAAAGGATAAGTATTAAGGGTTCTTTTATTTCTTATCAGTTTTAAACCCTTATAAACCCTCTTAAACCGTTATTAGTAGCTGGGGAAACAGTGCTTAATGGCTTTTGAAGAGTGAGGACTAGAAATTAAGGTTGGTGATCGATAGAGGCAAGATTACAAGCCTCATTTAGAAGTGTTTTGATTCCAGGTTTATGCTGGTTTTATGCTTTCGGTATATTTGGCTCATTTCTATGCCTTGAGACTTAAGTAAAGGCTAAGTATGAGGCTTTGTGTTGATATTCTATTGTTTTGGTGTGATCTGTGGATGATTGTGTTTGATATGCTTTAACTTAATGCTCTTTCTTGCTTTATAAGAGCATGAATGTGTATTCTATTATGGATGAAGCATAATTGCATGTGCGGTATTTATGACATGCATGGTGATGATGGAAGAATGGAAAAGAGAGAAAAGGAAGTGAATAATGAGGGCAGAGCTCAGCTCTGGGCATACTGGGTCAAATAACGATTATAGGATTCCTTTTTGGAATCGTTTAGATGGATAACCTCCCAAAAGGGAGATGAGTCTCGAGACCTATCGTAGAAAGAAAAAAAAGGGGTGTATGGCACCTTACAGATATGTGACCTCCTTCGGGAGATGAGTACCGGTACCTATCGAGACCCAGTATGTGCGAAAGGATTGTGCACAAATATCGAAAAATAAGAGTGAATGGAAAATGAGAACGAGGAAGAATGCATGCATAGTTGCATTCATATTGCATGCTTGGGAAACATATGCTCTAATGATGTTGCTATGCTATTTGTAGCCGATATGAGGTTATGTGATTCCTATGCGGTTACTGAACTGGCTTTATGGCTTTGTACGTTTGTTTATGTATGTTTTCTAGCACCACTGAGTTTATCTCAGCGTTTGTCATTTGATGAATGTAGGTTCAGAGCCTTCGGGTGAGCGAGCAGAGAAGGAGTAGAGGTCGTCAGCAAAGATAGACGGATCTCGAAGTGGTTTTAGACCTTGATGCATACTCTGGCTTCTTTTGCTTGTAGCTTTGTAGTCGTAGAGGCAGTAGTTATCTCGTATTTTGGTGTATATGATGTATAGACTGGGTATCGGTGTTTACCATACACAGTTATTATTGTTATATGATATATAGTTCTTGGTTTCATTGCTTGGCATTGTGAATGTATGATTGGAAGTCCAGGGTTATTGGTTTATTACCCACACCATATACAGGGACGTGTCCCCATACGATGTCTTTAAAATGTATCCCTTGTAGTATGGGCATCGGCCTTCTCTTGGAGGTCGCTGTCTATGCTACGGGAGCATGTCACTCCAGGTATGTGTTGGATGTGACATGTTTTAGTGGTATCAGAGCTATGATTTAGCTCGATGAGTTTCATGTCTGTCAGTTAGGACTACTGCCTGCGTTTTATAAGCTACACAAGAGGAGTTTGCTAGTTCTTACCACTGCTGACTATTAAGGTTTCCGTTTGTGTTTTATATTACAGATTGAGTGCCATGACCGACAGAGCCATTATTATGGGTGAAGAAGGAGGAGGTAATTTCAATCCCCAAGAAAGTACATCAGGTACAGGGGACAGAGCTGAGAGACAGCAGAGGCAAGAAGAAGTAGGGGGAACCAATGAGAGGGCACCTCAAGCAAGGAGGGTAGATGTCTCAACAGTTGACCCGATGGCAGCACAGTTTGCTCAGTTTCTTCAGTATATGCGAGCACAGGGTCAGACCTTACCTGTTACTCCAGCTCTACCTCCACCTCCGCCAGAACCTAAAGAAGAATACAAGTTAGATTTTAAGAAGTTAAGATCTTATGGTATGACAGACTTTGTTGGGACCATTGATCCGTACGTAGCAGAGATATGGTTGGAGAAAACACAGAGGGTTCTATGACAGTTAAAGTGTACCGAAGCAGTGAAGTTTGAATATATCGTTTCTCTTCTACAGGAAGATGCATATGAGTGGTGGAAGACAATTCCACAGAGTATGACAGAACCCTCGGTACTTATTTGGGATGATTTTCTGAGGGAGTTTCTCGCCAGAAATACGTACCTACTGCCTATACAAATCAGAAGCTGCATGAATTTCTTAATTTGAGGCAAGGGAATATGTCAGTGGCAGAGTGCAAAAAGGAATTCACACAGTTAGCCTACTATGCCACCAACATTCTGACGTCCGCACGGGAGAGATGTAAGAGGTTCGAACAGGGGTTAAATCTCTGGATTCGGGCATTGGTACACGGTTTTAACTATGAAGACTTTTCAACTTTGATGGCTAATGCACTGAGTCAGGAATGCATAATACAGGAGGAGCAAGCGAGACAGGAATCGGTAAGAAGACCGTTCCGAGAGCCGAGTTCTTCGTCAGGATTTTCGAAGAGAGGGAAGTTCAAGGGTTCGTTTCCTCCACGATCGACAGGAGTTCGACCCATGCCACCTTGACGGGCACAGAGTAGAAGACCCTTATTTTCTAGTGGTAGCACGGGTTCAGGATTGATGGTATGTCGTACTTGTGGACGATTACATCACAGGGCTTGTTGGATGGGAGCGGATCTGTGTTATCGTTGTAGTCAAGCCGGACACTATGCTAGGGAATGTCCTATACATGATAATGTTCCAGTTCACACTGTTTCAGAAGGTAGCTCCTATCAGCAGAACTCGAGTATGTGATTTAGTTCGGGAAGTCCTCAGGGTGCAGAGAGAGGTAGAGGATGAGGTAGAGGAGGCCGTGACGGAGGAAGCCGTGGGACTAGCCAAGAATCGGTGAACCAAGCAGTTGGTGTCCCGACGAGAGTGTATAATTTGGTACGACAGGATAAGCAGCATGCCTCCAATGTAGTGATCGGTAATGTCTTTATCTTTAATCATGAGGCCTTAGTTTTATTTGATCTGGGTTTCTCGCATTCGTACATTAACACGGGATTCACTCGATTACTTGATATGCGTTATGAAGGATTATGTTATGAGATAGTAGTATCGAGTCCATTAGGTAGGGATGTGATAGTGGATAGCGTATCGAGACAGTGTCCTTTAAGTATACATGGTATGTGTTTCCTATCAGACTTAGTAGAGATGCCATTTCGGGAATATGACGTTATATTGGGTATGGATTGGTTAGCCAAGTACAGGGCAATGATGGATTGCCGCTAGAAAACAGTGACCCTTCAGCATCCAGACCAGGGTATGATAGTGATACGGGGAAATGTGCCGTCGGTAACAACGAGATTGATTACGACAGTGACAACGCAGAGATTGATGTTACAAGGTTGTGAGGCAATTTTAACACACATAATCGATGCGAGACAGAGGAAGGTACAGTTGTTAGATATATAGCAATACAGCAAAGGAATTTATTAGATCTAACAATGTACTGACAACCTATTTACACGTATACTATTATACTGCTAACAAACACATTACAAGTATTTTGTTTTAACCAATTACTAAAAAATTACACCATTCTATTTACTATAAAACAACGTCATTTCTCAAAGTCCTCCAAATGCTGCATTTCTATATTCCACCGTAACCCTAAGTTCTTTTAACCCATTAATCATAAGGGTTAGCCGCCACATATCTCTTCATCTTCTAAACCTTTCAAACAAAATATTATTCAATTTTTATCAAAAATAAATTATATCAACAATTATTTCCTTCTATAAGAATTATTAGTACAACTGTTCAAGGGAAATAAAAGCAAACAGGAGAAGAACAACATTTACAAAGGAAGAGAAGAGATATGGGAGCATTTTTTTTTGAAGAAAATGATGTATATTAAATGGATTTTATTATTGATTTATGATTCTAGCAACATGCTTTTGATTTTAGATATAAAGTAAATGATTAAATTAAAATACGTATCTAAAAGACCTTCTATTTGTTTTATCAATGGAAGCAAAAACAATAAAATGAAGCACTTGAAGTTTTTTTGAATTTGGATGGAATAAGGTAAATAAGGTGGTAAATATTTAGAATGATTTATAATTACAGTATTAAAAAGGTTTTTTACAAAAAACTCTCATGAGGCCAGATTCCAGCTTTCAATTAAATTTTTTAAAATATAAAAAAGAAATTAAATTAAGATGCCTAAATTACTTTAACACATTTATTTCAAATATTTTATTATATTATTTTTATATTTAAATATTTATTTTTTATTTATCACCTTATTTAGATGCATAAAATTATTGATTGATTTTTAAACGTATAAAACTTTAACTAGCTTATTAATATAATTTTTATTATTTTTAAAAAATTCTAAATATTATATTCTCTTTCAAATATACGTCCCTGAATTATTATAAATTTAATAAAATTTCATATCCAATTAAATATTATATATTTAATATAACATTAAATTATTTTAATTAAATATCTTTAATATAATTATAATAAAAAATTACATAAATATAATTTATTATATAATAAAATAACTAATACAATCTTTACCTTGATAATTTTGTTTATAATTTATTTTTAGATTTTAATTTTGTTTAATATTTCAATATTTATAAATTGAGATTAATTAGATATATTTTTTTAATTTTTTATTTTTGACCAGACCGGTTTTCACCGACCGCTGCACGAAGCTAAGGAAAACGCCAAACTTGTCCCCTGCAAAATATCCCGCTATATAAGACGCCTCGAGTTTCGTTACATGTGCAGCGTCTACTACGCAAGGAAACAACCTGCTGACGAGGCAAGACAAACACCAACAGGGAAGCAATGGAAAGCGGGCCGTCGCCCCACAAGTCGGAGAAGTTGAGAGAGGTGGCGGTTGACGACTATACTTCCATTGCCAACACACACTTAAGTAGTGGTTTCACTCCATCGACTTCTTGCCACAATGCCAAGGTTTTGTTGTCATTATTATTAGTATCATCTCTGCAATATGTTTACAGTTGCACTCTCACTTTGAATTAGATATTGGTATTTTATTTTATTTTATTTTTGAACTGAAGATATTGGTACTTTATGTTTGTTCAAAATTTGAATCATTTATGATAAATTTGTAATCTTTGATGAGTTTGGCTTAAAGGGTTGTTGAAATATGTTGTTGGATTCAAGTTTTTTGTTTATTTTTGTTCTCATTGGAATGAATTCGTATGAATCAGGAGAAAGGGAAATGGGAAACATTTGTATTGGCTTATAAGACACTAGGAGTTGTATTTGGCGGGCTTGTAACATCGCCACTTTATGTATATCCATCGATGCCATTGATTTCTCCAACTGAAGAAGATTATCTTGGAATTTACAGTATCATATTTTGGACTCTTACTCTTATTGGTGTTGTCAAATATAGCTTCATAGCCCTCGAAGCTGATGATCATGGTGAAGGTAACCACTCAACCAACTTTTTTTTCTTTTTTTCCTTTTACTCTTTTTGAATTTCGTCTTTTTGCTCTAATGTTTCACCATCACTTTAATATATCAACCTTTAAGATGATTTGTATTGGTTTGGCTGATAGAAGTGACAGTGGTGGTCAATCATAGAACCAGAGAACAATACTGGCAAAGACCCTCTAACTTGCAAAGATTTCCATATTTCTCTTACAGAGTTTCCAAAATTTTCTTTCAAATCCCACGAAATAAGGATAACAAATTTTCATAACAAGTTTATATTTTTGATGCATATGATATTGCTTTCTACATCCTGGAATCTGGATGTTAAACCTTTAATGTGTATAAAAATTAGTGGGAAATGGGAATCTAATTAACGCTCATTTTTGGCAAGAAGTTTCAAGGAATATGTGTAAATTTGTCCATTTGAAAAGGCTGAACCTCTTACCTACCCGGTCCCTATCAGGTTCTCTTCCAGAAAATATTGATCTCAGACTCGGTTATGCTTTTGGTGTCAGTTTATGGAGTTTCAGAAGAATAATTAAAGCAAATGACATCTTGAAGTGAACAGGGGTTCATCTCATATCCACTCAATCGTGCTTTTTTACTTGATAAAACATGAGATCAAGTATCTAGTTGCTGGCTGTTGAAAAATTTTTATTTAGACAGTTCATATTGTCAATATATCATGTTCTAATCTAAGATTTCAATTCTTCTGTGTCCAAAACGACATAACATTATTTTTTTAAGTCTCTTGCAATTAATGACATCTGAAATATTTGTAGGTGGGACATTTGCCTTGTACTCCTTACTCTGCAGGAATATAGATATCAGAATCCTGAATTCGAAACGTGTAAACTCAGATTCTAGTTTCTCAAACCCTGTATCGCGTGAAGGCACCGAGAATAAGAGCAGGCTCGGTAAATTCTTTGAAAGAAGTCTTGTAGCCAAAAGGGTGCTGCTTTTCATTGCAATGTTAGGAACATGTATGCTGATTGGTGATGGTATACTAACACCTGCAATCTCAGGTTTGTTGGACTAAGTATTTTTTATTGTTTCTGCTTCTCTCTCTTTTTCAGATTATTTTATTTCTCTTAAATTTTCTCGTCAGTATTATCTGCCATGGATGGAGTAAGGGCACCATTTCCATCTGTCAAGAAATGTAAGTATTTGTAACATTTCCTTCAGTCTAGTCTTGATTGCAACCATTCGCTGCATTTTGTGTCCATGAAGGCATTTTGTAGTGACTGTGCACAACTCATGCTAAGCGAGTTTATTAAGGTCGGCTATATGAATTCTCAGTTCTCATTCTGCATAGTTTTGAACCACTTTTTTCAATGAGTTTGGGTGTGCTCCTTTGATTACTATTTTCATTTTGTTTCCTATGAATTTAATTTAAATAGTGCCATTACTTTATGATCCTTCAGCATTGGTTGAAGCTCTTTCTGCAGCTGTTCTGATTCTGCTATTTCTTTTACAAAAGTTTGGCACTTCCCGTGTAAGTTTTCTTTTCTCCCCCATCATGGGAGCCTGGACCTTGTTTACTCCATTAGTGGGGATTTATAGCATCATACGACATTATCCTAGCATTTTCAAAGCTTTATCACCACACTACATTTTTCATTTCTTTTGGAGAAATGGAAAGCAAGGTTGGCTGTTGCTTGGTGGCACTATTCTCTGCATCACAGGTGAGCTTTTTGCTTGAAATTTTTGCTGCTATTTGGACAACAATGTCGATCCTTCTGTCTCTATATTTGTTAGCTTATGTGAATGCTTTTGCTTCGAATCAGACCAGCTAATATACAGCCATAAGATGGCAAAATGGAAAGGGAGAGCATTGATATCCTCTCATGACTTTGTCTTAAAATTTTCCTAAAGGTAGACACTTTCAGGTTTTTATATTCTGAAAAGAAACTCATTTGTAAAGAGGTCAGGATTAAAGCTACCATCAATTTTGGTAAAGGGATCACCCATGTGGCCTTTCATTAGATGGTCTAAACTTATTCTTATGGCCTGATCTAGCAATAGTGAGAAGTGAGGATTTTAGTTTGTGCTTTTGCTTTGATTTTAAGATGCGAAATGCACATAATCATACTCTTTTTCTCTGCACAGGTTCTGAGGCGATGTTTGCTGATCTTGGTCATTTTAACAGGCGTTCAATTCAGGTTTTCCAACTTACAATATATGATATTTTGTATATCTGGTCTCATATCAATGTATAACTCTGGTCGCTCGCAATTTCCTTCCCCACAGATGGCATTTTTGTTTACTATTTATCCATCACTTGTTCTGACATACGCGGGGCAAACAGCATACCTTATCAAGCACCCAAATGACCATAGAGATGGATTTTACAAGTTCATACCAGATGAAGTTTATTGGCCAATCTTTGTCGTTGCCACATTAGCTGCGATTGTTGCCAGCCAGTCACTGATATCAGCAACCTTTTCTATCATCAAGCAATCAGTAGTGCTTGATTATTTCCCTCGTGTGAAGGTTGTTCATACTTCTTCTAACAAAGAGGGTGAAGTTTACTCACCAGAAGTCAATTACACCCTCATGATCCTTTGCGTAGCAGTTATACTTATTTTCGGAGACGGGCAAGACATCGGAAATGCTTTTGGTTAGTTTTCAACTAAGACTTTAATTTTCATCATTAGTTTTGCTGTATATTAAATAACACTTGTTTTCAGGTGTCGTCGTCAGTCTTGTAATGCTCATTACCACCATATTACTGGTACTTGTGATGATCATAATATGGAGGAGCACACCATTGCTGGTTGCTCTGTACTTCTTTGTATTTTTCACAATGGAAGGTGTTTATGTCAGCGCAGTTTTAACTAAAATACCTGAAGGTGGATGGATTCCGTTTGCTATATCTTTCATTCTTGCTTTTATAATGTTTGGCTGGTTCTATGGAAGGCAAAGCAAGATAGAATACGAATTGAATCACAAGATAGACTTGGCAAGACTTGAGGTACTACTTTCTGATCCGGGAGTTCAACGGGTTCCTGGAATTTGCTTCTTTTACAGCAATATTCAGGACGGCCTGACTCCCGTTCTTGGACATTATGTTAAAAACATGCGATCTCTGCATGAAGTGACTATTTTCACAACTCTTCAGTACTTGTTGGTTCCTAAGGTTGCTTCTCATGAAAGAATTGTAGTTAGCAAATTGGGACTCAAAGGAATTTATGGGTGTGCGATACAATATGGCTATGCTGATTCCCTCAATCTTGAAGGAAATGATTTCGTATGTCAAGTTACGGATAGCTTGCGGGTGCATATACAAAACCATCAATACGGTTTACCATCTGATCTGCAAGAGGTTCAGGAAGAGATTTCTACTGTTGAACAGGCAAAGATGGCTGGTGCAGTTCATATCCGAGGGAAGACAAGGTTTTATGTAGGAAAAAACTGTGGCTGGTTCGACAGAGTCATGCTTGCATCATATGAAGTTTTGCACAGCAACTGTAGATCCGCACTACCAGCTTTAGGAGTGCCGCCAACCAAACGTTTTGAGATTGGAATGCTGTACGAGGCCTGAATTTATTACAAAGCTTAAATGCATTATTTGTTGGCTTTCATAGCTTCTTAGAAGGTTTACACATGTAGTGGAAGCAATTGCTCGCACATTCTCTTCTTTTGCATATAAAAACAAGCATTCCCTTCATTAATGGAGGAGGTAAAGATGAATTATTCTGAATTTCATGGTCAGCCAAGAAAAGCTATCTTTTCGCTAAATTACAGGCCTTTGTACATAAGAGACTTCCCAACATTTGACTACAGACTCGCATAATCATATGATGCAGTATGGATGGCAAGGAAAATTTAATTTACTAAGCCTGGTGGAAAGAAAGCCTACTTGGCGAGTCAATTCTTACTATGTGCTCATCTTCAGCACCCGATTCATCACTAGAACGGTCCATCTCTTTCGTGTCTGTATCTCTCCATGTCAACTTTCTGGGTTTTATGTTCTTTTTTGCAGTAGCATCTCCTTCTGATCTAGCAGAAACAAGAGGGCGCCCATGAAATGATGCAGGTCTTCCAAATGATTTGCTATTTGATCGCTCGACTACATTACTTGCCGAACCATATCCACGGTAATCAACCTTCTGAAATAAAAAGACAGCATCAAGTTCAAACAAACCAAGGTCAATAATAGATAAGATCGTTTGTCAAAATATAATTAGTACATCTTCTGATAGGCAGGATCTAATTCCCTCCTAAACCTTAATGAAGTTTTTATGTGATATTAACATACAAAATCTGAGAACATTTAAATGGCCAATAAATGCCATTTATTTTTCGGCAAAAGTTAAGCGGCATAGCTTATAAAGAAACCAGGTCGATACACAATTAATTGTACGAATAATGATTTTTTTTCTCGTGCTTATCTTATAGGTACTTCAAACAAAATTCAGCAAAAGAAAAATAACTTTACGTACCATACTACCAAAGATGCTCAGCTGCATTGCTCTTTCAGACAAGCTTTTTGTTTTTCCATCCTGAAGATTTTGTTGCGAATTTGCCTTGTAGAAATTTTCAGGCCAACTCATGAGACCATGCTCTCTGCTCTGAGATCCAAGGGGATGATCAACTGTATGTGATGCTAAAGAAGTTGACCTCTGCAGAGTCCTATCAGCTTCAAAAGCTGCAATGTCAAAGAATATCACTCTTGCTCTTGTCTCAACTAGAAACCAAGATCTCTGGTGAGAGAAACTGGATGACCTGGAACCTGCATATATTATTAAAATTAACGTACAAATTCTATTCACATTTTTTATGGTTCACCACCAAATACAAAATTCAGTTGACGGCTGAACATAACAATCATATTTATAAAGAATCAACGTGCCAATGAGAAAAATACATGGTTTATCACCAGCTATACAATAGACCATATAATACAGAAGGAGACTCAGAAACTGTCTAGCTATGCAATGGAGTGGATCACATAAGTAACAAGTTGTAACCCATTATCAAAATGGTAACAATGAAACCTAACAGAGTTTAATCATTGGAAACCAACTACTCATCAAATTCTTTTTAGCAGAGGACTCACTCAATTGTGGGAATTGTTTTGTTAATTAAGGGAATGTTTGTTTAAGTATATAAACTAGGCAAAACTTACTTGTAAGCTAAGAAATAAGATAGATGCATTTGTTTAGAGGGATTATTTATAATTTAAGCTTAAAAGCTAAAAGCTAAAAGCTAAAAAAGAATACGTTTCTTATTTTGAAACTTATAAACACCCAACTTATTTTTCTTATTTTAATTTGATCACCTTATTTGAACATATAAATCTATTAGTTTATTTTTAAAGGTTTAAAATATTTTGCAGATTAATTAAAATTGTTACTTTTAATTGAGTTATTAGTGTAACTACTATTATTTTTTATAAGTTTTAAATATTATATTTTCTTTCAAATACACTTTCATGAATTATT
Source organism: Dalechampia spathulata (assembly GCA_948192965.1). Taxonomy (NCBI): domain Eukaryota; kingdom Viridiplantae; phylum Streptophyta; class Magnoliopsida; order Malpighiales; family Euphorbiaceae; genus Dalechampia; species Dalechampia spathulata. Next base: position 13,319 of record CANYBF013594425.1, read on the forward strand.
TTTATTTAATTTATATACATTTTAATATAATTATAATAAAAAATTGAAAGAATATGATTTATTATATAATAAAACAACTAGTACCCTTATTAGTCATTTTAATAATAATTTTACTTATAAGTCAATTTTTTACCAAACATGTCAGCTCCTTATATTATTTATAAGTTTACTAATCAAAAGTATAATTGCTTAAATTTTTTAATGAATAAGCTGAAATTAACTTATGTAAGAAAACACTGTAAGCCTTCTTGAATAATGCAGTAACAGGTACTAATGAACCATATGACGTGAAAATATATATACCAGAGCAGAACATGCAAACAACACCAAGACCCTGCTACGAAGACACCATCTATCCACAAGTGAAACTATATGCATTTCTAACCTCTTATCTTTTCAGGTTTATTATTTGAATACCTGTTATTTCATCATCTTGGATGCTTTCAGTTCCCTGAACAATAAAACTCTGACTTCTACGTGGAGAGAACAATACAGCAGGTGACGTTATTAAATCTTCTGGCAAGCCATTGGCTTTCACAAATCCTTCTAATAGAAAGCTAATGGAGTGGCGAGGTACTTCTATCGTTTCTCCACTTATGTATGTTTTCATCACCGACCTTTCTGCAATAAGAGCTCTCGTTTCTTGCATTGCCATCTTTTCAAATACTTGAGGAAGCAAAAGTTTAGCAAGTACAATAGCGCTTTCCTGGAGGACCAAAGAAACAGAAAATAGGATGCTGAAGTCAGAGCAATGATTGCACCAAAAATATTATCAAAAGCTGCACAGATATCCAAAAGCAATCAATCAGGAAAACATGAAACATCTACATGTTAAGTATTATAGAAGGATAGGGTAATTTCATATAAGAAGATCTAGAAATACGATGCTTGTGCAGTCCAGATGAGGCAGGTATTAGGGCCATAACTACTCCTATGAATACCACGATCTATTCTCTCAGCTAATCAAGTTTGAAGGACTTTGGTTTCGTCTGAAGGTCTTGACAAGGGAATGATAATGTCTTCAACAAAAACATATGCCTTATTGTGAAGCTTTATAACTGGATCAGTGTTAACATGCTCAATGGCATTCACGGCTTCTCAGTTGAATATGCATGCTTGAGATGACTTGGAAAAATATAAGATCCTCTTTCATTCTTTCTGATAAGTCGGGTTCATTACAATCTTTACAGATATTTGCCGATTTATAATGATTGTCAACAAGATGGAAAAACCTCTGCAGTTTACACTTTTGCAGATCTCAAATGTTTGAGCAAAATTCAAAATTTTTCTTTCAATTCACCGATGGCTTTTTAGGGTTTCTTCTGGCTTCTCTGCAGCCTGTTCCGGTTTAGATACAATCTCTGTTTCCAGTTCTGTTTCTTTTGTCCTGAGATATAGTTAGTACTAAGTTTGCAATATTTTGTGAAGTCAGATTCAAACTCAGAACCTCACCCTGTTGTTTTCCTTGTTTTCTTTTAACAGGTCTTGCCCTTCTTTTCCCACTTTTTTCTGTTTTACTGTCAACAAAATGTTTCACCAAAAGAAAAAAAGAAATACCTGCCACAGGAAATCTTCCACTGCAGGGTCTGACCTTAGTGCTGAGAGTATTTTGTCGCTTTCAATAAAAAAGCAGAGCACCACAGAGTCTGCTATGATGTCACACATGTAAGGCTTCCCAACTAGCACTTCATATAAGCCCAATGTGCTACCATGTGTAAAAGTTGGATGCAGAGAATGCTTGTTCCTAATGCTATTACTTGTCCACTGCCAAACAATAATTCGCAATTCTCTTACACAAACGAAAGATCTTATAACATTTAAACTGGAAAAGGAAGAGCAAAGAAAAATCCAGAAAGAAAGAAGCTTATTGCCTGAATCAAAATTTGCTCGTTTACCTTGACAATGCCATTAGCAACAAGCCAAATACCATTTGACTTGGAGCCCTCCTTGTAAAGTGGCAATCCGCGTGACTTCATCATTCCTTTGCTAGAACCTTCAAGTGGTTCACGTGCTGAAGAAGGAAGGGCTCCCAACAAAGGATGCATGCTAAACAAATCATTTATTTTAGGAATCTTCACGACAGGAGGATTCCTTAGAAGTCTTTTCATGTCAGTCTGCAATAATAGGTTTAGTTTTTCATTCAACATTTCAAGAACAATAACAAACAAGTATGCTAAAAACTCCATGAGTTTAAGAGGGTGTTGGGTCAAACTTATAGCTGTAGCTATAAATGGTTTTGATATGCAACTTGCACAAAACCAATTTGCTTTGTCAACTATCAATCTACCCTAATTATATACCACTTAAATTCCTTTTGTTTTCTTCATGTGGATTCTCTGACAGAGTAAAACCATAACATGAAATTACAAAAAAAAAGTACCTGGACATCATCGTGAAGATGCAGCATCTCTTTTTCTTCCAAAAGCCCAACCATCTCAAGATTTTGGACAAAATCACACAAATGTTTCAGCACAGAATATGTTACTTGTCTGGTTTTCACAACACGCAAAACCTGAAAAATTATTAATTAATTAATTAATTCCTTTTGACACCACATGAAGATGATAATTTAGAAAAAACTAATAGCGCCATATAGCTAAACTGAGGGATAAAAAAAGGCATTCACGTCATAGTCCAAAATACAAAGGGACCTGAATCAAATAGTTCCAACCAAATCATGTAAGGGTGAAAAAATTAAGCGTCCTGAAGTTCAAACCTCAGGAAATGTAACACGAACATCTTCCAGGAATTCTCTTGCTTCTTCTCCTTCTGCCTCACTTTCAACAATAACTATGGAAGCAACTTCACGGTCACCTGGAGGTATAATTGCATTCAAAATGCTAACTTCTCATAAATCTAAAAACCAGAGGCGGAAACAGCAAAAGATTAACCCAACTAACATCTATTGAAAGCACATTATCGGTTTGAGATTGAACAGAAGATTATATAATGTTAAACAACTAAACAAGGATGTGGATTTACAACAATAAAGAGAATAATGGAGCATCTAACAGTCATGGAAATGACTTCATTATAAATTATAAGCGGAGGTGCAAAATAATCTTCATATTATCCTCCCCCAAAAAAAATTATTAGGTAAAAATGCCATGATCTTGGATGATATAAAGGAATGCTTCTTGTCACATGGTGGCCACATATATATCAGGAGTACTCATAATTAATCCTGTTGGGTACATTTTTCCACTACTACTTTCTTTTGTGTTCAATGACAGTCATATGAATTGAAAGCAGAACGCATTTGTGAAACACTGAAATTGCATCAGTTCCATAAATGACTAGGCTCAAACGTTTGAAGTATAGTCCTAAATGATATGGGATTATAAAGACTCGTTAAAAATATGATGCGGGAACAGAATTCAAAGTTAATGAACTTGTTTATTAAGAACCTGATAGTTAAACCAAACCAGTGGGTACCTATGAAGTCATGCAGTTGTCGTCTAGCAATTCTATGGGCTCTTAGAAATGCTGCACAAATATAACATGCAGATTCCAACCTGCCAACAATGAAATAAGTAACCAGCTTCCGAGGACAAATGCTTGACTGGAGAAATCTGTAATAACTTGGGAAATGAACATTAGCCTTTAATCCCTTCCAATCACATAAAGGACTGTGAGAAGCCATGTCAATTGCTTCATCTACTGATTGCATCAGAATATTTGCAGTCATCTGAGTTATCCTTCCCTCATCAAGCATTCCCCAATAAGCAGATTGGACACCTGGTTCGAGACAAGATCCCTTAAATCAGCATCTTGAAGAAAAAAGAGATGTTTATGCCCAAAAAAATCAATGCATGTTGTTGACAGATAAATTTGTATTGATTGGTACGTATTTGGTTTTAGGTTCATCATTCACTATTATTTATAGTAAAATACAAACACAAAGGAGAAATGGAAGGAAAGAGTTCCGTTACTCTTTAATTTACTTCATAATCTATCATATAATTTACTCCATAATCTACCTCAAAATATAATTGATATTCCACACTTTAACATTACCATCAAACTGAAAGGCATTAAGAAGGAAACCAACCTCTGTTTGATAACTGTAAAAAAAACAAACCAAAATGTCTTTCAGGCTAACACCCAATAACTAAGTGTGTTTGTCTCCTGCTAAGACTCAAACTTTAGAGCCTTTACAGCGTTTTTACCCAAGGCTAACACTCAACCCATAAAGCGTTTTGGGTAACACTCAACCCAAAAGTGTTTTGCCGGTTAATACTCAACCCTGAAATGTTCCATGATAAGGAATGCAAAAAGCTACGAGTAGAAAGTTGTTAACAGCAACAACTAATCAGAAACCATATTCAAGAGCAAAAGGAAGATAAAAAATAAATTGAGGCCCTGAAGACTTTGATACTATGTTAACAAACAAGAGGTTACATTCGGTATTGATTTTGTTTATATTTGGTTAACATTATTTCTCTTATTTATGATAGGGTATAAAGAAATGGCAGAGAGAAAGAAGAAAAAAGTTTTTTACTTCACACTTTAATTTATTCAATATTTTGTACCACAATCTATTCCATTAATATTTTTAGTACATCATAAATATAATTGATGTTCCATATTTTAACACATGTAAATTTGCATGAAAAAGATATTATAGCTTCTTAATGTCAAAAGAGCACATGTAAAACAAGAAGATACCACAAAGTTATTAAGTGGACCAAATTGTTGGCAAACTAAAAAGACTTTCCTATTTTATTCTTTCCTAAACTGTAGATAATTCCCTGCATATTTTCCTGATTTTATTCCTAGATAGATCTGATTTTATTTCCTAAATAGATTGATTTGTATTTTCCTAGTTAACCATCTAAACACTTGTATAAACTTTGTCTCAAAAATATATAATTACTTTATATTGTTCAGAATCAAATATATCAAAAATCTGTCTCAAAATCTTTCTCACAAACCATTAATTTTATCTGTAAGTCAAAACTTCAATTCAACTCAACTAAGTCTCAATCCCAAAGTAAAGAACGTCGTCACCTATATGGATTTACATTTTTCATTCTCTATGACTTTAGATGACATGTGATTTAAGAAGGCTAGAATTCATTTAATAACTTTTTTCCAAATGAATCTTGACCTTTTCTTTCCCTTCTTCCTTCCAAACCATAATCTCGTTTAATATTCTAACTAGTGCATCTAAAAGTTTACAACTTGCATGACCAAATCACTGCAACATTCATTATTATCCTCAATGGACCATACCTTTTCTCTAATACATTCACTTCAAGCTTTATCTATTCTTGCATGTACACATATTCATCATCATTTGCATTTTCAGTCACATTCACTATTGAAGTATGTTATGCATCTATTGATCACCAATCACTATCATGCATCACAACAAAATATCTAGTTGTATGGTATAACTTACTTTTCATGTTAATTAAGATCTTATAATCACGTAAAACACTTGAAGCAACCTGCTTGAATCTAAAGGTTAACATCACCACCACACTCACTATGTTCTTGGGGGCTTGAGCCAAGGTAATTAAACTATGTATTTCGAGGTACTGCCAACCATCTAAAGCAACTTCAAGATCTCTTCTAGAAGTTAGAATGCATGTATTCAATCTTCATTCTACTAGTGAGATAAATACAACACAGTGAATGTTTGTTAATGCCAACTCATTTTTTTTCTTTATCAAGAATCTAAGGGGACACATGAACATTAAAATACTAATACAATTTTTGTTCTTGCACAACAAAGAATTTCAAACCTTGGAACATTTTGTCCTTACTAGTGTCTAAACATAAAGATAACTGAAATAGTGATACAGTTGGGAGAAAGTAGACTAACAACACACTTACCATTTAGAAGGCGTATTCGAATATCTTTCAAATTTGTTGGATCTAGACTGTTTTCAGATTCAGTTGGAGGCTTAGATTCTCCTTCCACATTATTCAAGCTTGCAATATATCTTTTGACAGTAGGCCAGTCGGCAGGTCCAAGTTCCTCATCATCTCCAAGATCGCCAAAAGCTGCTAATGCTTTCTCCAACATTTCATACTTTGTGTAGTCCACTATACGTTTCTGTAGAAAGAAGAAAAAGGAAAAATAAGTAAGAGAGAAGGAAACAGACTCCTGATTGATCAATCAGTTGATAGTGACACAAAGACAACCGTAAAATTGAAAGATTATTTGCTAACTTATAAACAAAATAGTCCAATTGACAATATAAGAGAATCCCTGCTTGTACCAAGATCCTCCTCGGAAAATGTATCCAGATTTTTCATGATGAATCCCGAAGTTGTCATAAATATTTATGGAAGTAAAATAAAACAGGAGACTTGGAATATTCACAGCAAAGTAGGTACTGATACCAATAGAAAACTCACCTTGGCAGCCGATAGCTTATCCATATCAAGAAGATGCAAAAGAAACTGAGTAGTTGATCCATTCACGATAAGTGTCAGAAATACAATTCCACCGGTGAAGAAAACAAACTGTGAAGGTTAACAACAAACACAAGTTAATTATACGGAAGGAATGCAATATAATCCAATTAAGTTCAAAGAGTTTCTATTTATTAATTTACATGATGATACTAAGCATGTACTCAACATGTGTCTTCTCCCTTTTCCAAAAAAAATAATTTGAAATTACATGTGTTAACAACTCACCAGAGTTCCCGTCTCAGAACTGAGATATTTTGAGTTGTCACTAGTGCGCTGTCACCAAAGAAAAAGGATAATTAGGAAAAAAATTTCAGCAAGGCACCAATATTCATCAATAACAGATATTGCACGAGAAAATAAAAACAGAAGAAAAGGAGACTTCAGCTAGCTTTAAATAGACATAAATTATCTAACATAAGTCATTTATGGCCATCAGACCTATTTATAAAAAAAAATCACATTCTTAACCATTTCTAAAATCTCATGGAGAAACTAATTATACTCCACTAACAAAAGACCCAATGAATCACGGTTAAACTACATGTATATGAATTAGAAATAACAAAGCCTAATTCTTAAGCGCTCACCTTAACTGATAGAGACAGTGACAAGGCAACAGCCCCACGCAGACCTGACCATATAAGAATCATGGCTTCCTTCCAATCCAAACCATAACCAAAATATTGTAAAAATGGGTATAATACCCCAACAACTATAAACCGTGATACTTGCACATAGACATAGAGAAGAAGTAGGTAGCCCCACGAATTTTCTGAAATAAAACATTTTGAAGGTTAGAGATGCCTAAAGAAAGCAAGTTTCAAATGTTTAGTTTAAACAAAGAGAAGTCATATCATTAAATTGTCCGCACACCTAATTACCATTACAAAGCATGACACTGGTCCAAAATATAACACTTAAACTTGCTAACTTCACATTCCCAAAAAACAACTACCAATAAAAAGTTCACCTTAAGGGCATCCAGGTGCAATTCATCTTGGATAATACATCCTGCACTAGTTGTCAGAGAGGTTTTTCATGACCTTAATGACTTTTGTGTACCTTCCTCAAGCTAATGGTGTGAAATTCAGTCATAACCAGAGTAGGTGATGAGCATACTCCATCATATAAACAAGAAAACCTAATCAATAATAGAACTTTTCTACCAGTGAACATAAAACAATCTAGAAGAACCTAGAAGAATGACTGATTAAAAAGGAAATTTAGGTTGGTGGTAAAATATGTCCTAACCAATTCTTCAGTAGAATTTCCTACAGAATTATATTCTTATCATAAGCACGCATAAAGTAGTTTTAAAAATGTTCATTACCATGGTTACGGAAGATATCATCACTGCTGAGAACTCCTTCAGCTATAACAACGCCACTGCAAAGCAAAAAATGAATAACCCTTCAATGAATTCACATTCACGTTTCATCTCTGATTTTTCATGACAATTACATGTTTATTAATGCCCTTATCCTTTTATATTACCCCCTCAACAGTTATTGACAATAAAACAAATACTAAACTTCAATGTAAATTTGGATTTGGTCTAGGCCTAACAAACCATCAACAACTTAATAACTTCATATAAATTTCTTACCTCAATATGAAGATTAATGTATTTGCGATATAAGCAACCATTTCCCTGAAGAATTATGATTGTACAAATGGATCAGTGACTGGAATATTAATCTACCCAATAAAAGCAACCATACATGTCAAGGAATTGAATGGACTGCACCCATTTTGATACCAAGTTAGAAATTGAGAATCGATTAATATGAAATAGGTAGAGGAAAAAGCCAAATGATAGATGAATTTTGGTCAACCATGTCTTAAAATGACTAGCACTTGTTGCTTGAGTGGATGGACTGCGTGCTTTTATGAATGGATGGTCATTTTAGCTTGTAAGCAATGTAAGATTCTCAAACTCTTCATAATTATAACTTTACCTAACTAACTGCTTAAGCACAACACGAAGACTCCAATTTCATTTTACTTTCTTTCTTCCAGCTGCACCTCTCTATTGAACAGTAACAAACAATCAATTATACTAAAAGAGTTAAAAGACTTTTGGAAGCCAGCACAAGAATGCACTCCGACAATGTGAATTTCACCACCAAATAAGACCGACTTCACATGTTATAGCTACATACAATGCTCCATACACTACATTTTGAATTTTTTTCTTTATAAAAAAAAAAAAGCAAACAGAACTCTCAATAATTAGCAGCTACATGGATTAAAACAAAAAACAGTAAATGTACCAAAAGTGATGCAAGCTCTGCTGCCCATCACCCTTGAAAGCAGTCCTAGCAGCTGCAGCAAAAAACCTGTTCAAAGCATCATATATTAGGACATAACTTCTCCGGGTTGAAAAAGAAGCTTCAGATGCATTATCAACTTACATTCCCAAAGTCATCACAGCCAAAACGCCAGAAACAGTAGCCCCTTCTTGTGCCTGTTTCAATTTAGGAAAAGAGAGAAAGAAAGTTAAAATTAAAATGTATTAATTGGAATTTATAGGAAAGTGTTGGCCTTTTATGAATCATTTGTGTGATTGCTGTTCTGGGTCAGTTGTATCTAAATAATGGAACATTGATGCATCAGGCACTTGGTAGCATTTGCTTCAACAAAAAACATGCACAACTATCCTTTTCTATTTTTCCTCTCTAGTTCTATTTCAATTTCACTTCAGAAAAGTAGGAAATTCGTTTACCCAATTGAATATAGATATGTTTATCCTGAAGTAGGTAAATTGGATCAAATACAGAAACTTCCGTTGAAATAATGAAGATCTTGTTTCCTAATTTTCAAATTGGAGGAAAAAGCTTTAAGCAGTAAAACAAACTCGAAGGCAAGGTTTTAATGGAAATGGTTTTTCATGCTCAGTCGGTACATATATTCACTAACAACTTCCTGAATTCACAAAACTGATCAAACTCTAACACAAACCAGATATTCTCCATTTCTTCACTTCTTATAACAATTATAATAGAAAATATTTATTTTAGGTATCTATAACATAAAAGATGCTCAATCATTCACATACAAAGCCGTTCTCATCTCAAAGTTCAAACTCTAAACTATGCAACCTGTTGTAGCTTCTTGCTGGTAAGATCATCAGAACAAGAGAATACCATGAAATGTCTTATTATATGAGATTCTCTGTAGATTTAATTCTATATAAAAGGAAAGGTCATTCTCTTAGTTCATAACAGTTTTGAGAGGAATCAATCAACAAAAAGAAAGAGGATCTTGTAACCTATCCCATACTCAAAAGATCAGAGTAAACAGACGAACCAGAAAGTTAAGGCACATAATAGCCAGTTCCAACAAAGACAGAACAGAACATTGCCATTAAGAATAAATGATGAATTATAGGGAAAGCAATATTCCAATTCTCCAAGTGAGCTTAACTTTGTGTTTGTAAATTTGTTCTTGAAAGCCAGTGATGCACTAATTAAGTTATAGCAAATTAATCACGGACTTCAGTAGTCAAATCACAAAAGTTATGATAGCAACTTCAAATTGTTTGATCAGAAAACAACAACCACGGGCATGTCCTTAGTGTGAGAGGGACATACAGTGAAGTAAACGATGTAGCTCACAGCAAGTGTTAGTGAAATCTCTATCACCGTGTCATCGAATATATAGCCAAGCCATAGAATAGAGATGATTCCAAAAGCGACACCAATGCCTACACTGGACCAAGACAAGAATCTTGTCACCAAAATTAGTCTTTCATCAACAATGACAAGAAGTTACCGACACCTACGCTCCAAGTGAGGCTTGTGCTAGAAATTTGATTACCATCCCCCCATTAGAGCTCTCTCCAAGAACCATCCGATAGAACAACTGATAGACCACAATTGCTGTCCTGAACACATAAACTAAGAGCATTCAGAGAAGTACAAACTAAAAAAAGAAAATGATAGAATTCAAATTATTTGCAAAAATCATGAGGATGCATTTTTGCATCATTGGTTTCACCCCCGCACATTCCCATCAAAACATGGTGTGTCAGTCAAGAAACAAAGGACAGATCAAGAAAAAAAAATTACACACCCATCATTCATCAAGGCTTCTCCTTCAATTATTGTACTCAATTTTTTGCTTGCACCAAGCTCTTTCAATAGAGCAACAACAGCCACAGGATCAGTTGCACTCAAAAGTCCACCAAGCAACAATGATGTCTTCCAATCCCAGTTAAAAGGGAAAGAGAGCTGCAGTGTAGCACTAAAGATGTAAGTTTACTGAATTAGGACAACGGATTATAAAATAGATTGCAGTGCAGTAAGATACCTTCAGTGCAGACCCAAGACAGAGTGTTGAGATCAGAACTCCTGGACCAGCAAGTAGAAGCATTTGTGCCATGCATCTCTACAGAAGAATCGGTCAAAGCAGTTGGTAATCTATAATCCACTGATTCCCAATCAGTTATTAGTCTTTCAAGCAACAATTTTCTCATTTACTTGTGTATCAGGCACATACCACTCATTACTCCCGAAAACATCAACTTTTAGTAGAGTTCAGCTAACTGAATCATTTCATGGAAGGTAATATATAGAGCAAATATACCACTCATTACTCTCCAAAGATTAATCATTACTCTGTAAAAACCAATCCAATCTCCGCCTTAGCGACCTTAACACTTCTCAGATCAGTGAAATAGCTTAAAGCCAAACATTTCAGGGTGTAGAATTACATTAACATTGATCCAGCCAGCTGCGGAACTTAGAAACACTTAAAAAGAAGACAGGGGAAGAAAACAAACCTTAATTTGGTGCATTTCCATTGAAAATGAACTCTCAAAAAGAAGGGCCGGAAGAAAAACAGCCAATAACAGGTCTGGATCGATCCTTGCCCCTACGGATTAGCAACACCAATATGTTCTCTTATCCAATTACAAATGCATTTTTTTTAGTAAGCTAATAATAAAAAAGAAAAGCTCAGACATAAACAACTTACAAATACGAATGCTGCCGCCAAACTTTCCCAGTCGATGTTTTGTGCCATATTCTGCAGATACAATAACAAGTTCCTTGCTCAAAAATTGACTGTCAATTGAAGCTATCGACTAAAATGCAGAAAACTCCATGAAAAACACAACGAAGATCGGATGAAAAAAGGCGGAAATCTTTTTCAGAACAAATAAAGTAGCAAATTAATAACAAAAATAAGTACTCATGTGAGTAAACAGCACATAACTATTAATATAAACCTAATGCATGTAAGATCCTAGATAATTGCTCGAACAGAACAACAAATCAACTTTGAATTAACCATCATTAACTCATCCATCGAAAATATACTATTGAATAAAAGTTGGTAATTAACACAAATAGACAAACTGGAACAAGAGCCCAGTTAATCGAAAACTTAAAGATGATTTATTTCTTAACAAACTTAAAGATAATTAATCCATAATAAATAATGATCATTAACTTTTCAAAACAGTCAAATTAAGTTACTAGCTGACCTTAACTACACAATTATGCAGAAATGATTAACAAATTGAAAAAGAAAAAGAAAAAGAAAGGGAAGAATTAAATGATTTCAACCTAAGGAACCAAGCCCAATGCCGATAACAAGAAGAGCAACGGTGTAGGGAACTCTAGTACCACGCAAGACATGCCTGCAGGCAATTCCAAGCACTAAACTTAAGCCGAAGAACAAAACGGCGTCGGCTGGATGATCAATTGTCTGGTTACTAAGATCCTCGGCCAAAATTCTGCAAGGAAGAAACTTCCCTTCCCCTCCTCCTCCTGGTAAAGTAGCCATTGAAACTTCGTTTCTTCTTTCTTCTCTTTAATTTTTTGGAAGCTTTTTGTCAAAAGTAAGCAGTCATTGAAGCTGCTGTCTTGGCTGCCATTTTTATTAATAAACTGTAAATACAGACAAAATAGCGTATGACTTCAGCAGATTGAGAAATTCCCGCTGCTTTAAATCAGTCTGACTGCGAAAATTTCTTACTCAAACCTGTAAAATTATGATCCGATTAATTTGAATCTCATAATTATTCCCATGAATAATGATAGATCTGAT
>CANYBF013596998.1:0-14798 GCA_948192965.1 Dalechampia spathulata
TAGCATGCATTATGCACTTGTGATTGTTGATGATTACTCTAGGTTTACTTGGGTTTCTTTTATAGCTCATAAAGATGATGCATTCAATGCTTTTCAAACTTTAACCAAAAGAATGCAAAATGAAAAGGGTTATTATATCTCTTCAATTATGAGTGATCATGGAAAGGAATTTCAAAATAAAAGTTTTAAATTTTTTTATGATTTGCATGGTATTCATCATAAATTTTCATCTCCTATAACTCCTCAATAAAATGGGGTAGTGGAAAGGAAAAACCAAACTCTTTGTGACATGGCACGTTCTATGCTTAATGAGTATCAATTGCCATCATACTTTTGGGCCGAAACGGTCAATACCGCTTGTTATGTCATAAATTGAGTTCATTTAAGACTGATTTTGAATAAAACTCCTTATGAGCTATGGAATGGTAAAAAATCGAGAATTTCATACTTCACAGTGTTCGAATGCAAGTGCTACATTTTAAACACTAAGGATAATCTTGGAAAATTTGATTCAAAAACTGATGAAGGTTTGTTCTTAAGCTATGTAACATCTAGCAAATCATATAGGGTGTTTAACAAACATTCTTTGGTTATAGAGGAATTAATGCATATTATTTTTATGAGACTAACTCCCTTGGTCCAAGAAAGGACATTGTTGATGATGATGTAGGAATCCTTTTGGAACAAAGTGAAGAGAATGAGAATGTACAAGAAGCCACACCTAAAGATGTTGACAAGGAAGAATTGAATGATCTTCCTCCTCACCTAACTGCAACCCACATTGAGCATAACCTTCCTAAGGAGTAGCAGTTTCCAAAAGGGCACTCTAAAGAACAAATCCTAGGTGAAACATCAAAAAGGATAACCACTCGTTCTAAATTTAAAGATATTTATAATAATCTTGCATTTATTTCTCAAATTGAACCTAAGAATGTGAATAAATCCTTAGATGATAAGAGTTGGGTGTTAGCTATGCAGGATGAACTAAATCAGTTTGATAGGAATAATGTATGGTCCTCAATACCTAAGCCTAGATATGCATCTGTTATAGGAACTAGGTGGGTGTTTAGGAATAAGCTTGATGAGAGTGGTGCTATAACTAAGAATAAGGCTAGGTTAGTAGTACAAGATTACTATCAAAAAGAAGGTATAGATTTTGATGAAACCTTTACACCCGTAGCTAGATTAAAGGCTATTAGAATGTTGTTAGCATATGCATCTCACATGAAATTTAAACTTTCTTAAATGGATATGAAAAGTGCATTGTTAAATGGTTTTATAAATGAAGAAGTTTATGTTGCACAACCCCAGTTTTGAGGATTTCAAATTTATAAATCATGTTTTCAAACTTATCAAAACTATATATAGCCTTAAATAAGCCCCTAAAGCTTGGTATGATAGGTTGAGTACTTTTCTCATTGATCATGGTTTTGAAAAAGGTAAAGCAAACATAACACTTTTCATTAAGCATTATAAACATGATATCTTGCTTGTTCAAATTTATGTGGATGATATCATATTTGGTGCTACTAATAAAGAATTGTGCAAGGAGTTCTCTGAGTGTATACAGGGAGAATTCGAGATGAGCATGATGGGAGAGTTGAAGTATTTCTTAGGACTTCAAGTCAAGCAATGTGAAGATGAAATCTTTATCAATCAAGTCACGTACACATAAGAAATGCTAAAGAAGTTTGGATTAGAAGATGAAAAACCAATCAAAACTCCAATAAGCACTACCACAAAGCTTTTCCTTGGATGAAAATGGTAAACATGTTGATCAAAAGAAGTATAGAGGTATGATAGGTTGTTTGCTTTACCTAACTGCTTCTAGGCCTAATATAATGTTTGTTGTATGTATGTGTACTAGATTTCAGTCATCTCCTAAGGAATTGTATTTGTGTGCTATGAAACATATTTTCAAATGCTTGATTGGAACTATGCATTATGGATTGTGGTATGTTAAGAATGATTCATTTGACTTGATTATTTATTTTGATGCTGATTTTGCTGAAAATGTGTTAGATAGGAAAAGTACCTCTGGTACTTGTCATTTCTTAGGGAATTGTCTAGTTTATTGGTTTAACAAGAAACAAAATTATGTGTCTCTATCTACTGCTGAATCTAAATACATATCCGCAGGTTATTGTTGTGCTCAAGTACTTTGGATTCAACAACAATTAAAGGATTATAATGTTTGTGTTTCATGCACCTCTATCAAATGTGATAATATCAGTGCTATAAATTTGTCTAGGAATCCAATTCAGCATTCTAGGACTAAGTACATAGATATTAGGCATCATTTTCTACATGAAAATGTGCAAAAATGGAAGGTTGTATTAGAATTTGTTGATACAACTCACTAATTGGAAGATATTTTTACAAAACCCTTGAGTGAAGAACATTTAAACTTCATCAAACATGAGCTAAGAATGATAGATGGTTCATTTTTGAAGTAGTGTACTTGGTGGACTTTAGAAGTTTCAAGAAAATTTTCAGAACTCTTCAAAATTTTCTAATTTTTAGTCCCCATACGACCGTACCTATTTTCATACGCCCGTATGGATCATACTGCCTTGATTCCCATTTTTGTCCAATATCTCATACAACCGTATCACATCTTGGTACTTCTGCATTTTTCTTCAAAATTTAGTATGGTTGT
This sequence comes from Dalechampia spathulata, assembly GCA_948192965.1. Taxonomy (NCBI): domain Eukaryota; kingdom Viridiplantae; phylum Streptophyta; class Magnoliopsida; order Malpighiales; family Euphorbiaceae; genus Dalechampia; species Dalechampia spathulata. The sequence continues at coordinate 2,660 of CANYBF013596998.1, forward strand.
ACTAATTCCGTACGCTCGTACGCCTTTCTATTTCAAAAACTAAAATTTTTGGCTGAGAGCACTCGTACGGCCGTACACCTTACTCGTACGCCCGTACACCTTACCCGTACGCCCGTACGTAATAGTGAAAAAGGATATTTAAAAAATATATAACTCATTTTCTCACTTTTTTAAGAATCATATTATGTTGCAATTTATAACACAATTATATGATACTTATTCATTGTTGTTTTTATGTTTTTATGTTTTTATGATACTTATTCACTGTTAAATATATATAAATATACACACAAACATACATACATATTTTGTATATAATATCAGAATTTTAAAAATGTGTTTAAATGTATTAGTTTGAGTTTTTTTCCTAATTTTATATATAATGTAATTTGATTTTTTAATTTTCAAAATAGGAAAATACAATATCTTGAATCAACATGATCCATTATATTTTTTGGGTTTCTGCAGTATATTTTCAAAAGAATTACAATATAATTTCATATCTTTTGAGAGAGTTGAAGCTACAAACAAATTTGTTGTGATTTTCTTTCGTTTTTTGCTATGATTTTGTTTTCGATTTTCATTTTCTGCGGAACAAGTTTTTAAATGGAGTGTGTTGTCACATCCATTCTTTAAATTCTTTTTTTAGTTTTATTATTAAAGCTGGAATGATAAGAGAAAACATTTTAGTAATTATGAGAATTTTGTTGATAAAATTGATAGAAATTTAAATTTTATAACAAAATTTTAAACTAATCTATAAAAGATGATAAACAACTAAATATTTCTTGAAAAAAATTAATATATTGTTTATTTAATCATCATATGTAAGTTTAGATTAGGAATTTTAAAAAATACCAAAGTTTATTGATAAATTTCATCAAATTTTAAAAATGAATTGATACAAAATTAATTTATCAATTAGTTGATGATGAAAAACAAATTCAAGGCAAATAAAATGACGGAAACGTTAATACAAAACATTGTATCACACTATAAGACCTGCCGATTATAATAATCGACCTAAATGCTATACCCTCAATAATTGAAAACAATCACCTTTTCTCTATAAATAACTATCAGCAATTCCTATCTAGAACATTGCAGAACATCTATAATTCAAATAACAAAAAACAAAAAAAAGAAAAAAGAAAAAAAGCTCTTTCAATTATCATTGTCATAACCGGCAAAATGTGGAGAGAAGTAGACAATAGTTACTTGCATTCTTCTCCTTCCTTATCTGATGATGTATTTATTAATCTAATTCATGTTTAAAAACATGAATCAAATATTCCTCGAATCTTTAAGCAACAATGACAACCTCACCTTGTGAACCTATCAATGAGAGAAAAAAGGTATATATTAATACAACCGAAAAGCAATGACGAAGTCAGATAAAAGTTGCAGCATTACATTTCTCGAATATCTCTTTGGCTAACTGTAGTAGTGAATCTGCGTCCTCAGTCATCTTTGATACCCTTTCTGCTTCCTTCACTGCTTCGGCTGCAACAAACGATTTGTTTTCAGCTTCAGCTACTCTGTACGCAGCAGCCACTGCCGCCTCTTCTACTGTGTCCCCTGAATTTGTGCAACTAGTGCTCTGTAAATGCCTAGGCCGGATTTCTTTCAGAGCGGGTCACAGCTCTCCTTCACTAAAATCTCATGGCGGGAGCTGATGAAGAAATACTTGCTGGAGGCTCGAATGCTCGCATGCACCAGAATGATCAACCGGGTTTGATCCTCGTCAGTGTAAAATTAAACGGGCCTAACTATATCCCATGGAGCCGTTCCATGCTGCATGCGCTTAGGGCTAAGAACAGACTTAACTTCATTGATGGATCTTCTGTCGCACCCACAGAAGAAGAAGCTACTCATGCTGAATGGAGAAGAATGGACTCCATGGTTATCTCTTGGATCTTAAATTCCTTATCAGCTGAACTAGTAGAATCCTTCATTTACGTGACTTCAGCTCAATCTCTCTGGGATGAGTTACGAGAAAGGTTCGGCGGCAGCAATGGGCCGCAGATTTATCAACTGAAAAGAAGTATCAGTAACCTGCATCAAAATGATCTATCAGTAGCTGTTTATTTCACCAGGATGAAGAAACTATGGGATGAGCTAAACGTACTGAGTCCTTTACCGAAATGCAACTGCATTCAGAAAGAAAAAATGACAGAGTATGAAGATGCTGATCGACTAATGCAATTTCTCATGGGATTAAACGAAGCATACGATAACGTCAAAAATCAGATTCTGCTCATGGATCCGTTTCCAAACATAAATAAGGCTTACTCTATGGTACTGTGCGTTGAGAAGCAGAGAGAGGTTCAGAATGGACAAGGAGCAACACAGGCAATGGTCATGTATACACAGACACAAAAGAATGCCCACAATTTCCAAACCAGAAAACAGTTAGACCGAAAAGATAAAGAAAAACTGAAATGTCTTCATTGCAATATGACCGGGCACACCAAGGACACCTGTTTCAAGATAGTTGGATATCCCGACTGGTTTGGTGACGTGAGAAGGCCAATGCAGTCTATGATAATCCTTTTGAACAGAGAGAAACCCACGGGAACATGGACATAACCAGCCTAATTCAGAAGGAAGTGCAAAAATATATCCAAAGCAACATGCAAAACTCTGTCGAAAGCAATGACAACACTGACCATGCAGGTACGCACTCTAACCAAATTTCCAATTCTTGTGTATATAAAACTGGCAGGTGGATAGTTGACACAGGAGCGACAACACACATTTCAAATGACCTATCATTTTTCTCTTCACCTAGACCTAAGCAAAATAAGGTTTATTTTCCTGATGGCAAAACACAAGACGTGTCACACACAGGTACCATAAAGCTGCACCCCAAGTTGACATTAACCAATGCTTTATGCGTGCCAAAATTTCATCACAACCTCATCTCTGTCAGCAAACTCACACAACAAAACAACATCACAGCCATTTTTGAATCTAACAAATGTTATCTGCAGGACCCTATCACCCATAAAACCATTGCACAAGGAACTCTACGAGGCGGTCTATATGTTTTAGATGCTGATATGACAATGAATGCTTGTAATAACATTAGTACTGAGAGTCATGATACTCGTCTATGGCATCATCGACTAGGCCACATATCCAAAGACAAAATGCAACATATAAATGAAATCCCTTTCAATGCAAATTTTTTCCCCAATGCTTGTGATGTATGTCATTTATCCAAACAAACAAGGCAATCATTTCAAAAAAAAGAAATACAGAGCTCAACTTCCCTTGATTTAATACATGTAGACCTGTGGGGGCCATATGCCACACCTTCCATAACCGGTGCCACATATTTCATCACCATCGTAGATGATTTTTCCAGAGCCACATGGACATACATGATAAAAGAAAAACATAGAGTCAGCCAGGTCTTAAGAAACTTCATAACCATGATAGAAACCCAAATGTCAAAACCCGTCAAAAGAGTTAGAACTGATAACGGCACCGAATTTCAAAACCAAACCTGTACACAGTTTTTTGAATCCAAGGGCATCATTCACCAACATAGCTGCGCATACACACCACAACAAAATGGCATAGTAGAGCGAAAACATAGACATTTACTACAGGTAGCGAGAGCCTTAATGTTTCAAGCTAGTTTACCCATAAGATTTTGGGGAGAAGCCATTTTGTATGCCACACAAATCATCAAATGTTTTACCCTCAGCCATATTGGATTGGAAAACACCTTTTGAAAGACTCTACAACACTAAGCCTGACTACACAAAATTCAAAGTCTTCGGTTGTCTATGTTATTCCACGAATGTCAACCCTGCCAAAACCAAGTTTCAACCTAGAGCAGCCAAATGTATCTTGTTAGGACTGGCAGAAGGGTACAAAGCTTACAAACTATTTTCCATTCAAGGTCAACACACATTAATATCAAGGGACGTTGAGTTTCACGAGGACCTTTTCCCATTCAAACAAAACACAAACATTGATACCGTTCCCATCCCATTACCTATCACAGAAGATGTAACCACACACCAAACCGACACCCCTGTAACAAACCCTAACACAACCCCACATGACCCAACAGCCAGTACTGATGACAGGCATTCATTACGTAGAAGCACTAGAGAACATCACAGACCATCCTGGTTAGAGGATTTTGTTGCACTAACAGAAACTTCACCATTCATTCCTGCACCCCAATTTACTACTGCATACAAATCTGCTGTCAATCTTGTCAATACTATTCACGTGCCAGCTAACTATACAGAAGCTATTAGAAATACAGAGTGGGTGCAGGCTATGCAGGATGAACTACAGGCTTTGGAACATAACCAGACATGGGAGATAGTCGACTTGCCCGCAAATCAAAGAACCATTGACTCAAAATGGATTTACCGAATAAAATATAACGCAGATGGCTCCATCTCAAGATATAAGGCTCGTCTAGTTGCCAGAGGATACAGACAAATACCTGGGGTTGACTATCATGAAGTATTCTCTCCAGTCACAAAATTGGTGACAGTTCGAACTTTTTTAGCCTTGGCAGCTGCTCAGCACTGGCACGTACACCAACTTGACATCAATAATGCCTATCTACACGGGCACATTGATGAAGAGCTCTACATGTCAATACCTGAGGGATACCTGCAAGCACAACCAGGACAAGCGTGTAAGCTAAAAAAGAGCCTATATGGCCTTAAGCAGGCAGGTCGCATGTGGAACAGAGAACTAACAAATGCATTAAAGGAATATGGATTTACACAGTCACACAGTGACACTTGCCTCTTCACCAAAGGATCAGGCCCCACATTCATATCTTTGATTGTTTATGTGGACGACATCCTGGTAGCCAGCCCGTCGTTGCCAAAAATTTCGACCCTCAAGGACCGGCTTCATCAGGACTTCACTATCAAAGATCTCGGCCAAGTCAGATACTTTCTAGGACTGGAGATATCTAGATCTGCACAGGGATTATACATGCATCAGCAAAAATATATTCGCGACTTAATACATGAATCCGGACTTACAGAAGCTAAGGAAGCAGCCTTCCCTTTACCTCAAGGTCGGCGATTGGAAGAAGATCACAGTGCTCTTCTGGATGATCCGGAATACTACCGGAAAACTGTAGGCAAGCTTCTGTATTTGGGTCTCACACGCCCTGACATCACACATGCAACGCAGCAATTAAGTCAACACATGCACGCGCCCCGACGGGGACACCTTGCAGCTGCGATGCATGTGATTCGCTATCTGAAGGGTGAGCCAAACCGGGGACTTTATTTTCCAAGAGGACACTCCACTAAGCTAATCGCTTATTGCGATGCTGACTGGGCAACATGTCGAGTCACACGTCGCTCCCTCACTGGATATTGCATTTTTTTAGGCGGAGCACTAATCTCCTGGAAAACAAAGAAACAGAACACAGTCAGTCAATCATCTGCCGAGGCAGAGTATCGCAGCATGGCTAAGACGGTAAATGAATTAAAATGGCTTACTTATCTGCTCCAAGACTTTCAAATGTCTCCAGATCTCCCAATTCCCCTTCACTGCGACAACCGAGCTGCTGTTCACATCGCCGAAAACCCAGTATTTCACGAAAGAACCAAACATGTGGAAATAGATTGTCACGTTGTCAGGGACAGTGTTAAAAAGGGCCTCATCAGAACAGTCCAGGTACGATCTGAACACCAAATCGCCGACATGTTTACGAAATCTTTAGGCGCCAAATCCTTCCACAGACTACTCGCCAAGATCAAGCCTACATTTTCTTCTCCGGCTTCATCTTGTGGGGGGTCTGATGAAAGAATGCCGGATTTCAAGCTAAAGGAAAGAAGAGAACTTGGAGCCGAGGAGGCTTTAGGAGAAAGCAACGTTTCAGAGAAGGAGGAAACTAAGAGTCAGAAGATGTCTTTGAAAAATGGGAAAGTAAAAGGTGCATCTGACGAAGGGATAAATACCAAGGAAGCTTCGGGAACACACAATGGGTCAAACGTCAGCGTTTCACCAAGTGATCAAAACGACACTGGAGCAGGAAAAACTAAAACGGCACAGTTTTAATAGAAGGGTCCAGAAGCAATACGTGTAATATGTATTAGCTGTATTTACAGAAGGGGCTGCCATAGTTTGTTAGGCAAGCTGTATATATATACCGGCTATCAGATTGTAATTGAAATATACAGAAAAACGCAATATACAAAGCACAAATACAGTATTTTTTACACGTCTCCACTGATGAACTACTCTTTATTTTGAAACAGTTTTGTACCTGCATTTTAATAGCACGCCCTCGCAGTCAGAACTTCCGTGCAAATATTGATTTCAAAGGATGCAAAATTATACCATTCCGCCTGTGCAAAAATGTTTGCTTTCGTTGCTCACCCTGTTACCTCTACTAACGTGACAGATACTTTCATGAAAGAACATAGAAAAACAGTCCTTGGAAGCTAAAAATCCATAATAGGCTGCTACACTTTAGATTACTTATAAAACAATCACTTTCCTTCTATATATTTATTAATCTATTTTCATGTTCTGCGCTTTTCATTTCCCGGTGAAGAAGGGGAAACTAGACGTAATTGGAAACATTACGGTAAAACCAAAACGAAGAATTAAGCTTAAAAGGTGAAAACAGATTTTGCATTTTAATCATATAAATCAGAAAAGCAGTCTATACATGAAGATCAAATAAGCAGCATCATGGCAAAGGTAGAATAAATTCAGCTTCTGAAGTTTTTCTTGTGCAACCAATCTTCTTAACCTTGAGCTTAATTGTCTTCTAAAATTTTGTGGCACCACTTGCCTTTGCTGCAATAATTATCGAAATTATAACATGTCATGGCAGAAAATAGATAATAAGAAAACATAACAAGCAAGTAAAAAGGAAAGGGCAATAACAGCAGAGAACCAGGGACACCATACAACTACCAAAGACAACAATAGTGGCGACACCATCTGAAATTCCAAACATAATCGCTCTGCTGTTGATATCCATTCACCGTAACAATAACTGGAATGCTCTCAACACTATCACCGTTTTCAGTCTTAATTTCCTACAAGTACCAACTTTTAGAGTCGGGCAGAAAAGAAAAAGATGGCATGTCTGCTGTACTTCTTCCCTCATGCATGGAAGATGCTATAATAATACCAAACTTTGATGCCTAGTTTCATATGCTAGTGTGTTTCAAGTAACAAGCCTACGATATGCTTTCAAGATGATTGTTTCTGAAATCAAAATGCCAAATATGTGAAAATACAAGAACGGATAGTGTTAGTATGTATTAGGTGATAGGAAAAGAAGTAGCTTCTATTGAAAATGGAGGTTGAGATAGTCTGTCATGAGAGTAGCGCGCTTGGATTCATGAAAACAGAGTGTGTATTAGGTGACAGCAAAAAAAAAGTAGCTTCTATTGAAAATAGAGGTTGAGATAGTCTGGTCATGAGCGTCATACGACTTGGATTCAAGAAAATAGAGTTCGTGTGTATTAGGTGACAGGGAAAAGAGTAGCTTCTATTGAAAATAGACGTTGAGATAGTCTGGTCATGAGAGTCATAGCAGTTGGATTCACCAATTGAATAATTGGATGATGTCATGGTAAATGAACTGAAGGAGCAAATCTAAATTTGAATGAGAAGATTGGATCTGAGGAACTTAACAGCCTTCGAAAATATAATCCAAAATCATGTTGAGTGGAAAAAAAGAATGCATATAGCAGATCAGTTGAGTTACACACCCGTTGTCTAAAATAAGGAAATACTCAAGAAATACAGCATTAGCGAGATGTAGGAAGAAATATGAATAGCAGTCTGAACACATTTTACTCATATATAACTTCCCTGAATAAATTGACCAAGGTGTTTTCGGGTGTCTTAAAATATGGAACAAGGGAACTAGTAATACAGGAGAAAACACATTCTAAAAGAAAATGAAGTAAAATAAATAAAACTTGCTTGTTCAGAGGAAGATGAGCCCGACCTCAATGTAGCTAACAATAGCGGTGGTGTCAGCTCCTTGTTGCTTATCCAAAGCAGCAATAGCTTCAAAAATCATGGCATTGTACCTGGTGAATCAATACTTGTGGATCAATTTTATTTTTTTTTAGCAAACAAAAGAATTGAAGAAATCATTCAAAAAAACATTAAAATTCAAGTTACTTGGACCAAAAGGAACAAAAAAAAAACAAGAAAGAAAACAAGACGGTGAGGATAGGCAAGTGCAGAGCAGTTTTGGTAGTATCAGAAACACATGGAGTAGAATCAATATCTATCACAGAATCTGCATCAACAACTTGAGCAGAAGCTTGTACATTAGAGACTGTAATTGAAGAAACAGCATTAGAAGCACCATCAAGTTTCGGTTTTACAATCCTTGATTTATCTCCAGCACTCACGCTCATATTTCTCCATTTATCCTGCAAACAACGTACCAGTAATTAATAAAGCTAAAGATTTCATTTACATAGTTTTAAAAGAAAAAAAATTTTGTTGTAATATAAAAGGACAGAGAACCTTAAGATCGATGTTGGAGCGAGAGAATAAGAAAGGATTAAATTCGGGGTCTTTCTGGACATTCTTCCATTTAGCAGTACCATGTTTCGCTACACCTGCTCTTAATGCTTCTTCTTCCTCAGCTGTCCATTTTTGCTTTGGATTCCCCATTTATTCGCCTTTTCTTGTTTTTTCATTAACTTCAGTTTCTTTTCATCTTGCTATTTCCTGGCCTCCTTCTCCTTCTCCTCCTCCTCCTCCTCCTCCTCCTTCTTCTTTTTCTTCGCTATCAGCCCTAAATTTATTAACTAGAAAAATTAACATCGTTCTAAAAACGTCATGGTTTGATAATCCGTTGGAAGAAACCGCTTTTTAAAGTACTATACCATACCAATCCTAACCATCCACGTGGGCATCATTAGGTTTTCTGTTTTTTTTACCTTATCGTTCAACTTCTACACATACTAGAGCAATTATTAGAAGAATACCTCACAGACTGGGAGTCACAGTGTATATTAGGCTTGGTTGATACGCTTTTCTTCCAAATTTCTTGTCAAAGACGAGAAATCGCTTTGCTCTCTAGGGTTTAGGGACACCGCCAATTCGTTGCTAGTGAACAGTGCCAAAAGCACGACGAAGCTTCTTCACTTCATTGTTTTCTTCACAGCATGGCTAATTACGCTTTACGAATTCAATAGTTTCAGAGATTTCTTATCACTGTTTTTACACGTAATTCAGGCTATTAGAAGCTTCATTTCCCTGCACTTTCAAATTCCTAAACTTTGTGTGGAGTTGCACCTCAATGTTCTTCTGTGATAATTCCAGTGAGGTTTGTATGCTTGTTTGCAGCTAAAAGCTAAAATGTGACCTATTTATGGACATATGCAGATCATCTAGACAAAAAGTGGGAGAAAATGCTTCTTTATCATATGATAGAACTATATAGAAGTCTCAAATCTTATACTGCTCTAGTCACTATATATTTATTTTGCCACTTTTTAAATGGACGTCATTGCCTCTGCCAACTCCACAAAGTAACTTCTCAACAAACTTCTCTTTTCGTTTCTTTCTTCTTGGTTCCCTAACTTTTCTTTCATATCAAATTGTTTTCAGTACTCATTTCTAGCTTTGGCTAGTGGCTAATTCGGATTATTTACACTGACATGAAAATTTGTGAAACATGTATGATTACAGTTAACTACTATGAATACGCCTCTGCAACCTATGAAGGAATTATAGTTTTTTGAAGCCTGTGCTATCTGATCCTGTGGAAATAAAAGATTTGGTTTGATGAAACTGTAATTGAACGTGTTATATGTTTTGTTTCTTTAACTTGCACATGGCACATTAATTGACATAGAATAGTTGTTTGCACATATACATTTTTTTAACCATGTTTTATCACACTCGGTTTGTCTTTTAAGGACTTTGAGTCTGGTATGATCTGTACTGTTTTTCTCTCTGCACATGGCTGTAGAATACGTCTTGATCTTTCAACCTATCTTATTAGATATTTTAACTTTTTATTGTCTAGAACTCATCCAAATTATTGTTATTGTTTATATGGCGCTGTAAGTTTCAATGTGCTGATTGAAGAAAAACATCCCGGTGAAATGGCGCCTCTCATGAAACCAAACTTCTTTTCTGTTCCTTGGAAGATCCTTAGAGCAGAGGTTCTCAACTAATGAAAGTCAGAAATCCATTTTGCTTCCTTGGAAGTTTCCTTTGTTTGTTTATCTTCTAAACGTTAAAACTAGTATATACTATCGCTGGAAGCTAAAATGCCAGTCAAACCCAATTTTCTTTTGGTGAATTTGTAACGTACAAAAGAAAAAAGAAACAAACAACTAACAAATAGGCAGGATCATGCAATAGTAAGTGGCAGAAATTAGTGGCATTAGTACGGTAGTCCTTATTCTAAGAAGTTGTTATAGAGCAAAGTACTAGGTAATAATAGAATAAGATATAAATTTATATTGGGAGAGAAAACATTATCAATCTGTGAGCGCCGGTTTCTGTCGGGGCCCAAAGCAAGGCTTAAGAAAGTCACGGACCGGGGACCGCATTTGGAGCGAAAGTGCAGTCTTCCTAAGGGGTTCCCTTAGGGAATGATACAGACTCGAAAGAGTCCCAAGGGAGTCGCCACTGGATGGTTCCAGATTGGTCCAACCGACCCATAGCATAAGTGCTAGTTAAACCCTTCAGAGATTGGGTTCGAGTGGTGGAGATCTATTCTATGAGTTTCTAAAATTAATTTTACCATTATAGTTGGGATTAATTATCCTAAGCAGACAAGCATGCGAACGTAATTGTAAGCACACAGCGTGACGTTTCAATTGGCGTTTGCAAGGTTACACGTAAAATGACATATAAAGCTATATGACATTTAGATGACATGGCATATGCATGACATACATAGGAGCGATAAAGTAGCATGACATATGCATGTCATGTGAGCATGTATGACATATCATGTGCATGATAGGGCAACCTAGCATGTATATAAGCATATAGCATGGAAAATAGCGTATGGCGTTATGCGTTAACATTTTTGATTTATTTTAGCGTTTGGCGTATAGCGTATGCAATGTGTATGTATAGTGTATGGGGTGTGACATGGCATATGCATGACATGTGAGATGAATGGTCATTTCATATGCATGTTATGTGAAGTGACATGGCATATGCGTAGTATGTATAGTAGAATGTGCTTGTGTCATGTGACATGGCATGTGAAGTGATGTATCATATGCATGACATAATATAATGTATGGTATACCATATGCATGGCATGTTAAATGGATGACATACTATTTGCATAGCATGTGAAGTGAATGACATACCATATGCATGGCATGTGAAGTGGATGACATACGATATGCATGGCATGTGAAGTGGATGACATACCATATGCATGACATGTTAAATGAATGAATGGCATGGCATATGCATGACATGACATAGTGGTGCGTATGTGAATGTGTATTCAATATAGTATACGTATGGCATATGGTATGATACGTGTTATACCATATGACGTGGTCATAGTATATGACATGGCATGGTACATGCATGACATGGCATAGTGGTGCGTATATGAATGTGTATTTAGCATATTATACGTATGGCATATGGTATGATACGTGTTATGGCATATGACGTGGCATAGTATATGACATGACATGACATATATGTGCATGATAAAACGTATTGGATGATTGAGCGTATTGGATTACGTATTTGGAGTATTGGTATTTTTGCATATTTATACATATATGTATATGAAATACAGTATGTTATGGCATACGGTATATGCATGGCATGCATAGTAGTATGTGCATGTGTCATGTGACATAGCATGTGATATGATGACATAGTATATTTAGGCAAATATACGAATAAAAATAAAGGCTGGTGAAAGGGATCGAGGAAATTAGGAGGATACACACGAGATAGGGGGGATTATTACAAACCGAATAATAAATCCTATCCTATTACAAAAATTCCTCGCATATTGTGAGGAGTAGCACATCCCGGACGTGGGAGTACTGCACGCTGTTCGGCGTTAGATGCCGTGGTGCTTGCTCCCGAGTGACTGAAACCATGGTTAACCTGCAGGACCTAGAGAGATCGCGTCGAGAAGTGCTATGGA
>CANYBF013599272.1:0-20385 GCA_948192965.1 Dalechampia spathulata
AAGCTTGAATGAAGCCATTCTGATACTGGAACAAGTTGCAATACGTGCCCGAAGTGGGCACCTTAGCTAGCCTTATTTTGCTATATGCTACGTGCATAGTGCTATACACCCAATTCATGTATTTCACCTCGTATGGGTGAATTGTAATGCATGTCACATGTCAACTGAGATGCAATCGACATTCAGAGTTACTTTGCAGTTTTGAATTTTGCCAAATTCGGCCCCGAACGACGAGTTCCTTTAATGGGCCCGTTTTGGGCCCACAATGCCATGTGGCCAAAATGTGGCATTTAGCCTGCCATACATCGTGCCTTGCGTAGGCATCAATGAAAATGTGTTCTATGTGTACAGAACACTTAAAATGGGCAAAATAGGTAGCGGGGCCCAATAGTACCTTTGGTGGGTCCCACCTATGCACTATTCATGGTGAATAGTACCTAGGGCAAAAAATGTAATATTTTGCATTTCAAGTGGTTTGCCTTATGTAGGCAACGATGAAGGGTGTTTTGTATGTATAGAATACTCAGAACGGAGAAATGAGGGTGGTGGGCCCTTCCAGGCGTCGTGATGGGCCCCACCAGCTCTGATGTATTTTGTACACCAGAATACCCAAGGGAAGCCTATAGAGGCTTATATGCAATAATCAGGGTCGATACGGGGACTAAAATTGCACGATGGTAAAAAGTCAGGGTCAACAGGTACATAGATAATATATATTTTAAGATAGATGAATATATATATATATATATATATATATATATATATATATTATATCTATTATAAACATAGATAATATATGAATACATAGATAATATATGTTTTAAGATAAGATAAATAAATTTTATCTACTAAGATAAGGTGGACAAAACATATATATTATATGGTGATATCATAATTATAAGTATATATCAAAATATATTCTATAATACTATACTGAAACAAAAAATACTTTCATAAAACACTATGAGTAAGAAAAACTAAACTTCATTCCATAAACTTTTATGCTAATTTTTAAACATTATATGATACTACATACATATATTTATATATATCTACATATATCTAGATGTATCTACCATATCTAACCGTATACATACACTTGCACAAATCTTATAAAAAAATCTTATAATATTTAATAATACTTAATAAATTTGATAATTATATATTCAATAATATTGCTTCATAAATTTATCTACTATATGTACTCATATTTAAAAAATTACACAAAATATTTTATAAAAATAAGTATGCTAAAATAATAATATTCAACATTTAATAATATTGTTACAAAAATGTATCTATTATGCCTAATCATATTTATAAAATTATACAGATTTTTTTTAGAAAAATATATAGATTTTGTAAAATAATAATATTCAACATGTAACGATAATGTTACAAATATAAAAATTTTAAAAATTGAAAAGAACAAATAAAAGAGAAAGAAGAGGGAGAAGATGGCTATAGAGATATATGAGCAGCAATACAAATCAATGATGAATAAGAACGATGAACAATGTATGATAAATATTAGACAATGATAAAGATGGTTTCAGAGAAACTCAAAACTTTTGTAGTTCTGTAAATATTCATAAATTTTATTAATACTAGAGTTTCATAATGTGTTAAGCACGTTAATATGATTTTTTGACCCGTCATTTTGTTATAATTTTATATTTTATTTGTTAGACCCTAGGTTTTGAGTATTGTATCACGTGTGAGTCAATTTAAGTTATTTGCAATTTTTTAAGTGTTTTTGTGTTTGGTACGGGCGTACCACTCTTGGTACGGGCGTACCAACTATCATATGTGGATGGTACGACCAGACAGCTAGGCGTACCAAGTGTGTATTATTTCATTGGTTTTGGTACGGGCATACTATTGGTTGGTACAGCCGTACGTCAACTCGCAGGAATTTAGTTTGTCAGTAAACCTGCTTCAGTACGGGCGTACCAATGTGTGGTACGGGCGTACGCGAACTCACAGGAAAATCTGTTTGTTAGGAAACTTGGGTTGGTACGGGCGTACCAAGTGATGGTATGGCCGTACCACAGTTCCCTCCCATTTTCCAACGAGCGTACCAACTTTTTTCAAATTTTTTACCATTGTAATAATTTTTATAATTTTAAATTAATATTTGATATTTAAGTATTTTGTACTTATTTAAAATAATATTTATATACTATTTTCATCCATTCATTTACAAAAAATGAGAGTAAATATTTATTTATCTATTTGATAGCAAGACCTTTTTGTAGACAATTTTTTTTTGTGTATGTTAGTTCCTCCTTTTTAAATCATCTTTTTTGACTAATACCTTTATTGTTGAACTTGAAATCCCTCTTAATAATGCAACATATAGCTGTCCATGCGAAAAAATATCTTCTAGCAAGTATACTCCTATATTTAGTATTGTTTGTCCCTATGACTTGTTTATAGTCATTACAAAACATAATGATATTGGAAATTGCTTCCTTTTGAATTGGAATGGATATCCTTTATTTTCTGGTAGATTCAATGATATTCTTGGTAGTAACACTTGTCTATTAGCATGTTACCTAGCTGTTATTTTAGCATGTATGATTTTTTTAAAATTTTCTACATAACATTCAAGTTTCATTACACAATTCATTCAATACATCCAAATTTCTTAAAAGTATTATTATGTAATTAACTTTCAACTGTAGTCCATATGGTGAGATTCCATTTAGTTGTAAGCTATTTAGAAATTCTTCTTGATAATTGGTGTTAACATCATCAATTGCATAATCATAGTTAAAGTACACTTGAGTCTCTCCTGGGAACATATCTATCATCATCTGATTCAGTTTATCCACATATTCATTCTTTATTGCCAATATTGCATGGTTTGTCATGTATTCTGATGATATCAAGTTCTAAATAAAATCACGAAATACATTTTGTATCAATGTCTTCTTGCATGAATCTTTTCCATCATCTTGTACTATCATTTTATCTGATATGCTTATATTTCCATCACGAGTTGCAAACTCTTCCTCATCCCCCACTGTTTGTAAGAAATCACTAAAGGTTATGTCTGATCTAGCTTGCATGTTATTTGTCAATTTGAGCACTTCCATTTTATTCCAAAGATATGATGTTACCAAGCTTGCATTAATTATTTCTTTGATATACCACATAATGTTATTTCTATTAGATTGAGTGGAATGTTGAATCTAGAGTGTGTTATCCTTACTCCTATCATTATTAATGCTGTTACACATGAAGTTGATGTTGCTAGAGCTATATTTCCTTTTGATCTTAGATTAGCTAATAATGCTCGATATAAGAAAGTCTTCCCTGTACCTCTTGGTCCATCCACAAAAAATATTATAGTGCGTCTTGAGTTTAGTCTATTCATTATCATCGTATATGCATTTTTTTTCCAAATTGAGCTTTAACACTACATCAATGTCTTCTTGTGGTGTTTGCACTGCTATATCTTTTGCAATCTCTCTATTATTGATCTCCATTTGGCTAAGCTGGTGACTTTCTTTGTGACTTTCTTTCATAAGCAGATCATAACTTTTCACATCCTTACTCATGCTTATCAGGTGCTTTTTGATATCACTCAAAGTGCATGCTATTTATGTTTCTATCAAGTTCTCGTGCATTTTAACATAATCTTTAACCATCGATTGAAAATTATTTTCCCATAGTTTTTTGACATTTGTAGGCTCACAATACACCAATAATGTTACAAATAATCTTTTTAACTCTGATGGTATATTGAATACTGCTGCCTCATTCATTCATTCTTCTATGCTCTTATTTGATTCAAGCAACCCTTTTATTATATCAGCTTCCTTAAATATCAAATATTGCATACCATCTATTGTAAGCAAGTCATTAAATGACTTTGGACCCTTGACATTATTTAAAAGTATCATTAAATAATACCTTTCTCCTTCCATCAGGTTAGCTGTATTTACATGTTTAATGACATTTCTAGTTTTTCTTTTTGTTGACTCTCAATTTTTTACATTCCAAACATAATCCTTTAGAAATTCCCTGCATAATAGCATGCTTACTTCTTCATTTTTTGAACATGTAACAAAGTATTTGATCAACATCAATTTTTTCATGTGATCCCATTGAAGTATGTCTTGCAAGTACTGGTTATACCAAAATGTCACTGTGTGCTTATTTAGTAAATAGAGTTGTAGGTTTATGATAGGATGATAAATATCATTCATTTCAAACTCATATATCCTCCATATAGCTTCTTATGGTGATATCCATCTTGCATCTTGATAACATTGTATCTCATTTATATGATTCTGTCTATCTCTAACCTAGACCGTTATTCTATCATGTCCTTTGTAAATATACTTGTAGAAGTATTTCACCACTATCAATCCAAAGCAAACCTATTATAATTTAGTATATAAGATTAGTGAATTATTTTTTTTACTTTTTATACTTCATTTATACAAAATTTTTTATCATATCATAATACATTATTGCATTAAAAAAAATTCATTACCTCTATATTGATATGAGAATTATATCTTATAAACAAATACAGATTATAAGGTACAACCCATTTATTATCAACTATCTTATTTTCCTTTTTCACCTGCAATATGATAAGAATGCCATTATTTTCATTTCATTAAAATATGTAACATAATTTTAACAACTTAAATAATTTGTTACCTGACAATCATTTTTAGGTCTTCTATATATAGGGTATGTGTTATGCCCTAACATTGTCTTATTATTATATGATCTTGGATATTTGAATCTACATCTTCTTTCAATCATGTAAGAACATTTAGGATTTTCTTATCCACATAAACCATGGAGCATAAATACTAATTATTTTATTTGTATTTATTAGCTACTAAGTTTTATTCAAAGTTAAAAACTACTAATTTTATTCAAATATAAATACTACTCATTTTATTTCTATTTTTTAGCTACTAAATTTTTCAAAGTTAAAAATTACTAATTTTATTTATATTTATTAATTATTAAATTTTATTGAAAGTTAAATACTATTAGTTTATCATTAATTACATATTGTTAGATCCTAGGTTTTGATGTTTGAATCTCGTGTGAGTCAATTTAAGTTATTTGCAATTTTTCAATAGTGTTTTTATATTGGTACGGGCGTACCAGTTTTGGTACGAGCGTACCAAATAGCTTAGTTGAATGGTACGGCCATACGGTTGACCATACCTAGTTAGTACTATTTTATTAAGCTTGGTACGGGCGTACCATTGGGTGGTACGGTCGTACGCGAGCTCGTAGGAAAATGGTTCAGGAAACCTGTTTTGGTACAGGCGTACCATTGGGTGGTACGGTCGTATGTGAGCTCGCAGGAAAATTGCTTGTCAGGAAAATTGGTTCGATACGGGCATACCAAGTGATGGTAGAACCATACCATATTTCCCTCTCATTTTTTCATTGAGATTTTTAAATCCGTACGGGCGTACAAAAATAGTACGACCATACATGACTTAAAAGAAAGGTTTTAAACTCTTTCAAATGGCTATTTTCAGATGCAATCTTTCATATCTTTTATTCCTAACGGCTAGTTCTTGCAGAGCAACCTTCCATTAAGCTTTGTTTATCATTGCAAGTAAGTTTAACTTGTATTTGTGTATTAAGCTATCAAATACTCTCTTTTATTGTATTCCCACAACCTAGGTATTAGGTTTTGTATTTGTGGGATTGGTGTGTGATTAATCCTTAAGGATTAAGTTATATTTGAGAGCTTGTGAGGATAGTTCTTGTAAAGATTTGAGTGTGAGCCTAAAAACACTAGGGTTATTGGATTCATTTATGGAATCCATTGTATAAATTGATTGAGAATTAATAGAACCCTAAGTTGAGACTTAGGAGAAAGTGGACGTAGGCAAGAGTTTGGCTAAACCACTATAAACCACACGTATTGCCTTCCGTAAGAGGATTTTCATTTGATGTCAGAGCATTTGGTGCTCATTGTTGAAAGAAGTAAAATTCTTGAGCTAAAGATCCTATGGCAACCATTGAGAGTCAATCATTTACAAGACCCCCATACTTCGATGGAACGGATTATCCATATTGGAAGCACCGAATGGAAGTTTTCTTGGACAGCAGTGGAATTGAGCTGTACGACTTGATGATGAAAGAGTACTTACCTCTAATAATCATAATCGATGACATTGTCTCTCTTAAGGATAGGGATGATTGGATAATAGAGGAATTAAATGCAAACTTCTGGAACAAAAAGGCAATGAATATACTATATTGTGCCATAATTCATGAAGAATTTGGTCGAGTATCACATTGTGTCACGGCAAAGCAAGTGTGGACTGCTTTGGAGACTTACCACGAAAGAACTAATCAAGTTCGAAACAAGAAGATTCAATTGCTGACATATCAATATGAGTTGTTCAAAATGAAAGCAGATGAGTCAATTTATGAAATGTATAATTGACTTATGGTGATCACAAATGGATTGATGAAGTTAGGCAAGATGTACCAAAAGGAGGATATCAATAACAAAATCTTGCGGGTGATACCAAAGAAGGATTGGGAGGCTCGGGTGACATCAATCAAAGAAGCAAATGATTTATCTATACTATCAAATGATATGCTTCTAGGAAAGCTTCTTACACATGAAATTACCCTTAAGCAAGGGGTAGAGGAAGACAAGAGAAGAGGGATTGCACTTAAAACTACAAAGGAAGAAGATATCTCCTCTACAAGTAAAGGAGACATCGATGATGAAGTGGCTCTTCTCTCCAAACATGTCAAGAACTTCCTTATGAAGAAGAAGAAGCTTGAAAGGGATAGCAAGAAGCCATTCGAGCAAAGAAGGGACTTCAATTGAAGGGACTTCAATCGAAGAGATAATCCGAGGAGGAATCAAATTGTTTGCTATGAATGCAATAAACCAGGACACATGAGGAATGAATGTCCTCTCCTCAACAAACCATCCAAGCCTTTCAAAAAGAAGGCATTAAAGGCTACATGGGATAATGACACTGATTCAAATGAGGAGATGTTCGGTGACAAAGGAGCAACAAATCTTTGCTTTATGGCATTTCTAGATGATGAGGAAAAGAATGAGGTAACTACATCATCTTAATCTTATTACAGTGATGATGATTTTGATAATGATGATGATTGTGATCCTTTAGAAGAACTTTTAAGAAAGTATGAAGTCTTAGCTAAAAAGCATCAACTTCTTAAAAATAAACATGCATCCATTTTAAAAGACAAAGATGTTTTACAAAATGATTTTGATTTGGGTAAAAAAAAATTTGAGAATCTTGAAAAGGAAAACAAGATTTTGAAAGATGAAAATGTTAAGCTTTCAAAGGAAAAGGATTTTTTGAAACATAATTTATCTAGATTTGAACAAGGTGAGGTTAAGATAGATACCATTTTAAAACACCAAAAACTTAGCGGTAATAAAGAGGGTTTTGGATTCAATCAAAACTCCTCCTACACCTCTAAGGGTACAGTTTTTGTCAAAGCCTCTACCTCACAACAAAATCTAAATGAATTGAATTAGAAACATGTTCATCATAAAACTCATAGAACATATAGGCATGTTAATAAGGTGTATCATTGTTCATGTTCTTGTTCACATAATCATAATCATTCACATACATCTAAAAAGAAATATGTGCATAATCATTTTAGGTTTAGAAATGTTGTATGTCATTATTGCAAAAAAAGGGGATATGCAACCAATAGATGTTTTATTAGAAAGATGCATTGGAATGATAATGTAGATGCTTTTAACCCCCAAGGACCCAAATACATTTGGGTACCTAAGAGGAAGTAAATACATTTTTTTTGACAGGTATGCTTGAGGTCCAAGGTTGATGAAAATAAATAGTATCTTGATAGTGGATGCTCAAGGCATATGACTTAGAATGTAAGTCTCTTCTCCCACCTTGAAGAATCTTCAGGAGGAGATGTCACTTTTGGAGATAATGGTATAGGTAAAGTTGTTGGAATTGGTAAAATAGGTAGGAATTCCAACTTTTCTCTTAATAAAGTCTTGTTAGTAGAAGGATTAATACATAACTTGCTTAGTATTAGTCAATTATGTGACAATGGTTTTAAGGTAGTGTTTGATCCTAAAGGTTGCTTTGTGCATAGGATAAGTGATAACAAGTTAGTCTTTCAAGGAGAGAGAATAGAAAATATTTACATAATTGATTTAGATTCTATTCCTAACAAGAATGTGAAGTATCTTATTTCTGTAAATGAAGATTCATGGTTGTGGCATAGAAGGCTTGGTCATGCTAGCTTCGAGAGCATTGGCGATCTCGAGAAGGACAAACATGTGATAAGGCTTCCAAAGATCAAATTTGCTAAGGATAAGGTATGTGAAGCATGCCAAATGGGAAAACAGGTAAAATCTTCATTTAAAGCAAAAAAACAAGGTAACCTCTACTAAACCTCTTCAATTGTTGCATATGGATTTATTTGGTCCAACTAGGGTGGCTAGCTTAGGTGGTATGCATTATGCACTTGTTATTGTTGATGATTACTCTAGGTTTACTTGGGTTTCATTCTTAGCTCATAAAGATGATGCATTTGATGCTTTTCAAACTGTTACTAAATGAATGCAAAATGAAAAGGGATACTATATTTCCTCTATTAAAAGTGATCATGGAAAAGAATTTTAAAATGAAAGTTTTAAATCTTTTTATGAATCACTTGGTATTCACCATAACTTTTCATCTCCTAGAACTCCTCAATAAAATGGGGTAGTTGAAAGGAAAAACTGAACTCTTTGTAACATGGCACATACTATGCTTAATGAGTACCAATTGCCTTCGTACTTTTGGGCCGAAGCGGTCAATACCGCTTGTTATGTCACTAATCGAGTTCATTGGAGACCAATTTTAAATAAAACTCCTTATGAGCTATGGAATGGTAGAAAACCAAGAATTTCATACTTTAGAGTATTTGGTTGCAAGTGCTATATTTTGAACACCATGGATAATCTTGGAAAATTTGATTCCAAAACGGATGAAGGCATTTTCTTAGGTTATGCAACCTCTAGTAAATCATATAGGGTATTTAATAAACGTTCTTTGGTTGTTGAGGAATCAATGCATGTTGTTTTTGATGAAACTAACTCCCTTAGTCCAAAAAAGGACAATGTTGATGATGATGTAGGAATTCTAATGGAACAAGGAATTGAGAAAGAACATCAATAAGAAGTTGCTCCCAAAGATTTTGAAAAGGAAGAAGTGAATGATCTTCCTCCTCACCTAGCTGTTACACATATCAAGCATGATCTTCTAAAGGAGTGGCAATTTCCAAAAGGATACTCCAAGGAGCAAATCCTAGGTAAAACGTCAAAAGGGGTAACAACTCGTTCTAAATTTAAAGATATTCACAATAATATTGCATTTATTTCTCAAATAGAACCTAAGAATGTTAAAGATGCCTTAAGTGATGAAAGTTGGGTTTTAGCTATGCAAGATGAGTTGAACCAATTTGATAGGAATAAGTATGGACCTTAGTGCTTAAGCCCAAAGATGTGTCTATTATTGGTACTATATGGGTATTTAGAAATAAGCTTGATGAAGATGGTGTTATAACTAGAAATAAGGCTAGACTTGTAGCTCAAGGGTATTGTCAAGAGGAAGGTATAGATTTTGATAAAACTTTTGCTCCTGTAGCTAGATTAGAAGCTATTAGGATGTTATTGGCATATACATCTCATATGAACTTCAAATTATTTCAAATGGATGTTAAAAGTGCTTTTCTAAATGGTTTTATAAATGAAGAAGTTTATGTTGCACAACCCCCCAGTTTTAAGGATTTTGAATTTCCAAACCATGTTTTTAAACTTACTAAAGCTTTATATGGTCGTAAATAAGCTCCTAGAGCTTAGTATGATATGTTAAGTTCTTTTCTTATTGACCATGGTTTTGATAAAGGCAAGGCAGACACAACACTTTTCATTAAACACTACAAGCATGATATTCTTGTTCAAATTTATGTTGATGATATTATTTTTAGTGCTACTAACGAAAAGTTATGCAAGGAGTTCTCTGAGTGTATGCAGGGAGAATTTGAGATGAGCATGATGGGCGAATTAAAGTATTTCCTAGGACTTCAAGTCAAGCAGTGTGAAGATGGGATCTTCATCAATCAAATTAAATATACGTAAGACATGCTAAAGAAATTTGGATTAGAAGATGCAAAGCATAGTAAAACGCTAATGAGCACGACTACAAAAATTTCATTGGATGAAAGTGGTAAACAGGTGGATCAAAAGAATTATAGAGGTATGATAGGTAGCTTGCTTTACCTAACTACTTCTAGACCTGATATTATATTTGTTGTATGTATATGTGCTAGATTTCAGTCATCTCCTAGGGAATCATATTTAAGTGCTATCAAACGTATTTTCAAATATTTGATTGGTACAATACATTATGGATTGTGGTATGCTAGGAATGATTCTTTTGATTTGATTACTTATTCTGATGCTGACTTTACTGGTAATTTGTTAGATAGGAAAAGTACTTCAGGTACTTGTCATTTCTTAGGAAATTGTTTGGTTTCTTGGTTTAGCAAGAAGCAAAATTGTGTATCTTTGTCTACTGCTGAATCTGAGTATATATTCGTAGGTTGTTGTTGTGCTCAAGTTCTTTGGATTCAACAACAATTAAGGGATTATAATGTTTGTGTTGTTTGTACTTCTATTAAATGTGATAACACTAGTGCCATAAATCTATCTAGGAATCCTATTCAGCATTCTAGGACTAACACATTGACATTAGACATCATTTTTTATGTGATAATGTGCAAAAAGGGAAGGTTGTATTAGATTTTGTTGATATAACTCACCAATTGACCGATACTTTTACAAAATCCCTAAGTGAAGAATGATTGAACTTCATCAAACATGGATTAGGGATGATAGATGGGTCATTTTTGAAATAGAAGTGATTGGTGGGCTTAGAAAACCTCAAGAAAATTCATAAATTTTTTTAGTTTTAAGTCCTCGTACGACCGTACAGCATCTGGTATGCCCGTACGAATCCTTAATGTTGATTTCCTAAAATCTGGCAGTCTTTGGTATGGCCTGTACTCATTTTAGTACGATCGTACCAAATTTTGTATGCCCGTACACGATCTTGAATTCCAAACATCTGCTAATGGTACAGTCATACATCTCACCCGTACGCCCATACGTGCTATGAATTTTCAAGGCATTTTTAGCTCGTACGGCTGTACGCTTAACCCGTACGCCCATACGCGACGTGAAAAACTATTTTTAAAGCTCATTTTTCTCATTCTTCACTCATTTTCACTCAGTTTTCTCTCAAGTTTCCTCTGAAATCCTCTCCAAAACACTCCTAACCTCTCACATTCCGGTTACTTGTTCTATACTCATCATTTTAGGTCTGTTTTTCAATCTTCTAACTGTTTTTCTATTCTGTTTTTTACTGTTTCATTGATTTTTCGAGACTTTTTTTGAATTTTTTGATTATTCTAAACTGTTTTAGCTCTAGGTTCTTTAGAGTTTAGTGCTTAGGTTTGTGATTAGGACTTGTGTATCAAATTCCATTGATTTTTATGCAGGTTCCATTTTTTGGTTTTTCAAAGCTTGTCGAAACTCTACTGAAATTTTTTAAAACTACTGTTTTTCACTATTTTTACTCATGTCAGCCCCTACTGATCGCGGTGGCTCTTCCTCACGGAGAGTCAAATGCACTTGTCCTCCCGGCTCTGACCCTCGTGGCTCTTCCTGTACTGCTTCTGCCGTCAGGACCTCCATTCTGAGTGAGAAAGTTTTCTCTGACTCTCGATTCACATGTCATCCTACACTCCGCCAGACTGGTTTGGAGGACAAGGTTCTAGGTTATCTAGCCAATGTACATTGGTCAAATTTCACATTTCTCGCTAATCATTTTATCCAGTCTATAGCTTTAGAGTTCTTACAAACATTCTCTTTGTCTACTTCTTTCTCCTATACTTTCAGACTCTTCAGGAGACACTTCTCTCTTCCCCCTCTGAGTTTGATGCTATATTTGGGTTCCCTACTGATGGCATTGCTAATGCCAAATCTGCAATTTTTGATCACAATTCTTTCTGGAGGGACATTGCCCTCGATACTGCTTTCTGGCCTTCTTCACAGAAGGCTTCCTGCCTTAAATCTTTGGCTCTTTTGTACTGTCACAGACTTATCTCCTATCTCATCTTTGGGAGATCTGAGTCCAATGATACAATTACTGCCCTGACCTCATTTTTATCTATTGTATGGTCACGGGCACCCTCATCCAGTCTGGACGCTGGCTTCAGACCTCTTTCCATGAAGTTGACGTTCAGAAGCAGCCTAGCAAGGTTATACTATTCAGACCTCTTATCCATCACATCTACCAGGAGCTGCATGCTTTTCCTCCTACCTCTCCTTCTCCAGGACCCCATGGTCCTAATCTTGAGCTCTCGTTCATTGAGCACTCCATGCTTTTTGAACATATTACTAATGACGAGTTCATGCTTTATTCTGAGTATATCTCTAGACGACTTGCACACCTTCAGTCATTAGAGCTTCCCAATGACATTGTCTCGATCTACGACCGACGTGCTATAGAGGTTCTTCAACACCTGCAGGTTCCACTGCCAGATGATACTCTTGTAGAGTGGCACAAACAGCCTGATCCCTCTGACAACACCATACGCCAGGCGGCTCTGAGTCGTAAACAACAGTGTCACTTTCCTGGAGGATCATCTTCCTCGGCTGTTCCTAATCCTCCTACCTCAGCCTCTGTTGATCCTGCCACTACTACTCCTTCTCTTGCTGATCTGCTGGCTCAACACTTTGCCATACTTACTACTGCTATTACTGGACTTGAGTGACAATTTGATAGTGTTAATCAGATGCTTACTCATCTTAGTCAGCATACTACTTCCATTGATCAGCGTCTTGATCAGCATGTAGCTGATTTTCATGAGTTTCAGACTTCCACTACCGAGACTTTACACTCCATCAGTCTGACGCTAGATCCTTTTATTATACCTCCACTGAGTCCACCGAGTCCTCAGGACCCTCAGTGATCCATTTATTTTTGATGTTGACAAAGGGGGAGATATTTTATGATTTTTAGGATTTGATGTTAGTGAGTTTACTTTTGTTATTATTGATGTTAGTATTATACTAAACATCTTTGGATTTTTTTATATATATGATGTTTATTCAATTTATTTGATTTTGATGATTGATTGATTATCTCTCTTCTTTGTGTTTGGTTGATAACATATGGCTTTATGGCATGTATTCTAAAACAAAAGGGGAGATTTCTGAGATTTTTAAAATCAAAATTTCATTTAAATGAGTTTGTGCAAATTGAACTTAAATTGATTGCCAATATCAAAAAAGGGGGAGATTGTTAGACCCTAGGTTTTGATGTTTGAATCTCGTGTAAGTCAATTTAAGTTATTTGTAATTTTTCAATAGTATTTTTATGTTGGTACGAGCGTACCAGTTTTGGTACGGGCATACCAAATAGCTTGGTTGAATGGTACGGCCATACGGTTGATCGTACCTAGTCAGTAATGTTTTATTGAGCTTGGTACGGGCGTACCATTGGGTGGTACGGTCGTACGCGAGCTCGCAGAAAAATGGTTTATCAGGAAACCTATTTTGGTACGAGCGTACCATTGGGTTGTACGACCATACATGAGCTCGCAGGAAAATTGGTTCGGTATGGGCATACCAAATGATGGTACGACCGTACCATATTTTTCTCTCATTTTTTCATTGAGATTTTTAAATCTGTACGGATGTACAAAAATAGTATGGCCATACGCGACTTAAAAGAAAGGTTTTAAACTCTTTCAAACGACTATTTTCGGATGCAATCTTTCATATCTTTTATTTCTAACGGCTAGTTCTTGTAGAGCAACCTTCCATTGAGCTTTGTTTGTCATTGAAAGTAAGTTTAACTTGTATTTGTGTATTAAGCTATCAAATACTCTCTTTTATTGTATTCCCACAATCTAGGTATTAGGTTTTGTATTTGTGGGATTGGTGTGTGATTAATTCTTGGGGATTAAGTTGTATTTGAGAGCTTGTGAGGATAGTTCTTGTAAAGGTTTGAGTGTGAGCCTAAAAACACTAGGGTTATTGGATTTATTTGTGAATTCATTGTGTAAATTAATTGAGAATTAGTAGAACCCTAAGTTGAGACTTAGGAGAAAGTGAACGTAGACAAGAGTTTGGCCGAACTACTATAAACCGCATGTGTTGCCTTCCGCAAGAGGATTTTCACATATTAATTATTAAATATTTTATTAAAAATCTGTCATCTATTTTAATTTATTAATTGTAATTAGTGTATTATTTTATATTTTTGTTAAAATTTAATATAATAATCTGTTAAATATTAATAAATTAATATAAAATTAAGCCAATAACATTTATAAAATAATATATTAAATAATATATTATCTATAATACAATATAAAATCTATAATATATTATAATTTGTAACTTTAACAAATATCTCATAAAATATAAATTAATTATTAATTAATAAATACAAATCAAATTAGTAGTATTTATGTTTGAATAAAATTTATCTAGGTTAAAAAAAAATAGATAATATAATATAAATTATAAAATAATAAGTAATTAATAAATATAAATAAAATTAATAGTATTTATCTTTTATTATTTTTTATTTTTATTTATTAGATTAATTTTTTATTTATTTTTGATAAGTTTAAAAAAGTAATATTTATCTTCATGTAAATTTTGAAAAATAACATTTATCTTTTAATTTTTAAAATTAAAGGGGGGAGGCGTAGACTTGTCTTTTTACTTCATCCCCTTCCCACTTTTAATATGTACTAGAGTTTGATACGATGCATGTTAATATGATTTTTTTGACCCGTCATTTTGTAATAATCTTATATTTTATTTTTTCAAATAATTTTTTACCATTGTAATATTTTCTATAATTTTAAATTAATATTTGACATTGAAGCATTATGTATTTATTTAAAATAATACTTATATAATATTTTCATCTATTCACTTATCAAAAATGAGAGTAAATATTTATTTATCTATTTGAGTGCAAGACCTCTTTGTAAACTATATTTTTTGTGTATGTTGGTTCCTTCTTTTAGATCATCTTTTTTGACTCATATTTTTATTATTGAACTTAAAATCCTTCTTAATAATGTAACATATAGCTGTCTATGCGAAAAAATATCTTTTGGTAAATATACTCTTACATTTGGTATTATTTGTCTCTGTACCTTGTTTATAGTCATTGCAAAACATAATCATATTAAAAAGTACTTCATTTTGAATTGGAATATATATCCTTCACTTTCTTATGGATTCAATGGTATGCTTGGTAGTAATACTTATCTATTAGCATATTATCTAGCTGTTTATTTTAGCATGTATGATTTTTTTTCAAATCTTCTACATAACATTTGAGTTCCATTGCACAATCTATTCGCTATATCCAAATTCCTTAAAAGTATTATCCTGCAATTAACCTTCAACTATAGTCTATGTGGTGGGATTCTATTTGGTTATAAGCTATCTAGAAATTCTTCTTGATAATTGGTGTTGACATCATTAATTGTATAATCATAGCTAAGGTACACTTGAGTCTCTCCCGGAAATATGTCTATCATCATCTGATTCAGTTTATTCATATATTCATTCTTCATTGCCAATATTGCATGATTTGTCATGTATTCTGATGATATCAAGTTCTCAATAAAATCAGGAAACATATTTTGTATTAATGCCTTCTCTCATGAATCTTTTCTATCATCTTGTACCACTATTTTATCTAGTATGATTATATTTCCATCATGATTTGTAGGCTCTTCCCCATCCCCCACTCTTTGTAAGAAATTATTAAAGGTTATATTTGATCTAGCTCGCATGTTATTTGTCAATTTGAGTACTTCCATTTTATTCCAAAGATATGATGTTACTAGACTTGCATTAATTGTTGCTTGCCTTGTTCTTTTAGGAACCACTGACAATACTTGTCTAAAGTCACCTCTAAATACCATCACTTTTCCATCGAATGAATCATTGTTGTTCATTATATCTTTGAGCATTCTATCAACTGTCTCCGCCGTATATTTCTTGGTTATTGGTGCTTCATCTCATATGATCGTATTAGCTTTGCATAACAACATTGCTAATCCACTTTGTTTTAATATACCACATAATGTTATTTCTGTTGGATTGAGTGAAATGTTTAATCTAGAGTGTATTGTCTTTCCTCTTGGCATTATTGATGCTGTTACACCTAAAGTTGATGTTGCTAGAGTTATATTTCCTTTTGATCTTAAATTAGCCAATAATGCTCGATGTAAGAAAGTCTTCCCTGTACCTCCTGATCCATCCATAAAAATATTCTAGTGCATCTTGAGTTTAGTCTATTCATTATCATCGTATATGTATATTTTGATTCCAAATTAAGCTTTAATACTACATTAATGTCTTCTTACAATGTTTACACTGTTATCTCCTTTGTAGTCTCTCTATTATTGATCTCCATTTGGCTAAGCTGGTGACTTTCTTTCATAGGTAGATCATAACTTTTCACATCCTTACCCATGCTTATCAGATGCTTTTGGATATCACTCAAAGTACAAGCTATTTGTGTTTCTATCAAGTTCTTGTGCATTTTAACATAATTTTCAGCCATCGATTGAAAATTATCTTCCCATTATTTTTTGATATTTGTAGGCTCACAATACATCAATAATGTTACGAACAATCTTCTTAACTCTAATGGCATATTGAATGTTGTTGCCTCACTCATTCATTCTTATATGTTCTTATTTGATTCAAGCAACCCCCTTATTATAGCAGCTTCCTTAAATATTAAATATTGCATACCATCTACTATAAGTAAGTCATCAAATGACTTTGGACTATTGATATTATTTAAAAGTTTCCTTAAATAATACCTTTCTCCTTCCATCGGGTTAGTTGTATTTATACGTTCGATGACATTTCTAGTTTTTCTTTTTTTCTACTCTTAATTTTTTGCATTTCAAATATAATGCTTTGGAAATTCCCTGTACAATAGCATACTTACTTCTTCACTTTTTGAACATGTAACAAAGTATTCGATCAATATCATTTTTTTTATATGATCCCATTTAAGTATGTCTTGCAAGTTCTGATTATGCCAAAATATCACTGTGTGCTTGTTCGGTAGATAGAGTTTGTCACATCCTTATTTTTGGCACACACTGTTATGATATATGTATGTGGTGTTATGCTTTATACGTGTTAAATTAGGATGATGATGTGGATTTTTATATGAATTATGCATGCAATGATAAATAAATGATATGTTTTATGATATATAATTTATGGTGAGATTATGGAAATTTTACGAAACCATTGAAAAATGGTCGATCATACTTATCAATACGATAATTAAATATACGTATAGTCAAAATGATAATTTAACGACTTAAAGTTGATAATAATTCAAAGGATATGTCATCAATAATAATTGAAAAAAATAATATCGAGTACGCTTAAAATATTTAAGCGCCATTAATCAGGATAATTAACAGATCGTATAATTAATCAATCGTGCAAATTAATTTTATTAAATAGGATACGTAAATTATTTCATATGTGTATGAATTATACATATAAGCATACAAGAATTAATATGAATTATAAAATATTAAGAGTGAATATAATTTCATAATATAGTATAATTTAATACGAGTACTAGTAATTTATACGAATGGAATATATACATATATATGAGTGTATATACGGTATGAAATAATTAAATACATATGAATTCATAATTGAATTATGAGATATTAATAATATACATAATTAATAATTATGTATAATTATGGATCGTATAATAAATACATGCGTATAAATTGCATACGTATAATATGAATCAAAATACCATTTGGTATTTATGAAAAATATTCAATTTGTTATGCCCGCATGAGAGACGAGTCTTGTATGAGTAGGTTATTCGTATAGGCTAATGTATGCGTATGTGTTTTGTTATATGACTGTGTATCTTTGCATGTATGTATGTTGTAGATTGATATGAGAAATGATGTGTGAACTTGATTGTGTTGGTGTGATTGCATGCTTGTGATGCTATCGCCTTATTGGGAAGTGTGACTTCTCGGTTGGATAAGGGACAGCTACTATGTGCGTTTAAGATTGTTTTGGAAGTGTTTTAGGTTTGGTAGTTGGATTTGGCATAGGTACCTGGTGAGTAAGGATTCGAATGGCACATGTCTTGGTTTCTAAGTGGTGGTACGGATGTACAGATATCCGTACGGGCGTACCGAGCATAAGAGGTGAGTAGGGTTAATTACCTGGAGATGGTACGGGCGCACTGATGATTTGTACGGCCGTACCGATGCTCGCAAGAAAATTAGTTTGTCAGGAAGTTTGAGGTGGTACGGGCATACCAAATGGGGTACGGGTGTACCACTGCTCGCAGGAAATAGGGCATCAGGACTTTTAGTTTGGTATGGGCGTACGAGTTTTGGTACAGCCGTACGTAACTTAAAAATGCCTTTTTAAAAGGATAAGCTTAAGCTTTTCTTTGACTTTTCTTTGTTCTTATCTCTTCTAAACTTTACTAAAGAGTAGAATTTAGTCTACTTTGCTATTTTGACAGTGTGAAAGCTTGAAGAAGCGAGTTTAGCACTTGATTTATGGATAGGCGCTAGAAGTAGCTTATTACAGGTTTGTGCTAGTTGTCTTATTTGCTTCTTTTATTGCTTCAAGGCCAAGTGAGGCCTAAGGAAATGATGCTTGGGGATTAAATTCCCATATGTTTCTATATGTTTATGATATGAGCTCGATGTTTGCTTAGAAAGGTATCCCTTGTTTATTATGTAACATAATAACATGGCATAGATGCATATGCATGAGACGAGGGATTTTGATGAAAGAAAAAGAGTGAGAGATGATAGGAAAAAGGCATGCTGGGTCATATAGTACAAGATTCCATAATGGAATCATATAATATATTACCCTCCTACGAGAGATGAGTCTCGAGACATACCGTTAAAAAGAAAAGGGGTTCATAGAACCGTAAAGAAAATGCCCTCCTTCGGGAGATGAGTATCGGTACATATAGGGACCCAACATGATAGAACATTGTGCACAATGATGAGAAAACAAAGAAGTGTGAGAGTACAGAAAAGAAAAAGGGAAAAGGGATACAAGATATGACATTGCATTTATATATGAGCGTGTTTGTTTGATAGATAGTGTGATTATATGTTGCATATATGTCATGTGATTGTGTGTTAACTAGCACCACTGAATTTCATACTCAACATTTATCAATTGATGGATGCAGGTTCCGAGCCTTCTGTTGAGGGACCCGAGAAGTGATTGGCAATGTCAGCAAAGAGTCAGATTCTTCAGCAATCCCATTCTTGAGGTGGTTTTGGACAGTCGGGCATGCTCCCTTTCTTTTAGCTTGTTGTTGTAGTTGTATTAATCATAGAGGCAGTAGACATTTGCATTTTTGGTGGTGATTTTGTTCTGGGTTATTGTAATTATTCCAAACCCTTTTGTACATAATTATTCTTAATGAATATATGTACATATTTAAGGATGTTTATCCTACTATTGAGTTAATTTCTTTAATGGTGAATTTATGATGATATATTTAGGGATCATTAATTGATAATTAATGTGTGCTGCAACTCTGCCACCACCAGAATGCTTGTTATCCCCATACAACATAGTTTGTATGTATACATATCCCTTGTAGTGTATGTGGCGGTTTTTCATTGGAAGATCGTTGTATATACTACGGGAACATATTACTCCAGGTATGGGCTGGGTGTGACATAATTGGTATAATTTATGGATAATATAGATAGTATTATTATATTGGAAGTGGATTGATGATGTAGGATATTGGAGTATAAATTTAAGTGAAAAAGAAAATGAATTATGAAGATATTAAGATTATTTAAAGGAAAATAAGAAAGAAATAAATAAAGGAATTTTGAATTTATTAAGAATTGGGAAATAATATTTTATATGGTATGGAATATTGTGATAGTGAAGTGGTATTTTAATAAGTATATTAGTATTTGTAAGTGGAGGATGGAATATTGTGTTAGTGGTATGAAAGAGAAATAATATTTTAATTGGTAGTGGAAAAAGATGGAGGATGGTATTTTAATAAAATATGAAGTATGAAGTATGTATTTGTGTATTTGTAAGGTGTATAATGTTACACCCACGTTAGAGACCCTAGGAGTTATGCACTTATAGGTGTATATGCCTAGATGATTGATAGGATTGAATGATGCATGATGATGGATTGATGTGTATGTGAATGAGTATATGTGTATGCGTTTATATGCTTGAAT
>CANYBF013599404.1:0-13606 GCA_948192965.1 Dalechampia spathulata
TATATATATATATATATATACCACGTGAATTTTACACATTTATTACTCTAAAAGACTTCTTGAAGTAAACTCTTTATATTATCATTTCTATTTTTTTAATAAAAAATTTAGCATGATGATCCAATTCATTTTTATTTTTTGAAAATATGCTAATCTTAATAATTCTTAGATACCCATCTTCACATTTAATTATATCAATTTAAGATTTTTAAAAATAATAAGATATTTGAATAAATTTTGATATATCATATCATACATACTGTTGAAAAGATTGAGTAACGATAATTAATATAAAAAACAGTATAGATAATAAATAATTTTTAGTACGGTTAAATAATTTTAAAATTATATTAGTAATTATATAATTATGAATCTTAGAAGTTTTGATAAATATTATTTATATTAATAAGTCCATTTTTTGTAAGTTCATTTCATAAATATTTTAAAATAAAGGTAATTCATACAAAAAAAATTTTGAAAAACATATAAATTAAGATTTTATATTTAATTATGAAAATGATAGTAAAATAAAATTATGAGACATGATATATATTTCATCCACTTTATCTTATTTTAAAAAATTAATAGTTTCAACCAACAAATTCCAATTTGGAAGGATATTTTAGTGGGCAAAGAAGTTGACTGCAGTTGGAAATATATATATATATATATATATATATATATATATAGCAAACTAATTGGACCAAAAAATGTGTGGTAGATGTCAACTGAATTAAATTAGGTCATCTTGTATGTCATATTCATCTTGGTTTAGGGTTTACTATTAAGCAATTATATGATATGGGCCACTATCTGTATGGCAACTTGGACTCCATTGAACCACTGAATGGGGCCACATCTCCTCAATTTCAATTTAACTGATTTAAACTTATTCTTTATTTTTTATGTTTAAATTAATATAAATAGTTCAAAAAATATGAAAATTTATAAATTATTTAATAAAAATATTCATATTATTTAATATCGTTGAAAAAATATTAAAATTTAAATCATAAAACTCGTTATCTTAAAATTAATCGAAATTTATGAATCAAGAAAATAATTATTTAAAATATAAAACATATAAATTTTATTAAAAATCGCTTATAAAATATTAAAAAGATAATATTTTATTTGATATTCATTCAAATGTGAACTGATTTTTTTTTTTCATGATAGATAGATAAATAAATAAATAATTAATTAATTATGGTATCCAAATGGCAATTTGGGGTCACTTGTTGGAATTTAAAAATGAAAAATCTCAACTAGTTGTCTTCTGTCCCATTCCTTGTTCAAATGTAAACTAATAATTAGATAACTTCTTCTTATTCCATTTTAATACTACTGCTTTAATTTATACAAATTTAATTCTTCTTTAGTTCAAAAATTAACATACAATTTAAAATTAAATAAAGTAATAAGTAAATATTTAATCTTTTATGCTCATTTATTAGTAATCATCATGATATGATAGTATTATTGATTTAAGTATCAAAATCTTTATAAGTATCCATCGATTAATTTTCTTGATAAATAAACCTTGATTTATCATTATTTTTAAAAATAGCCTGTTGATAAATTAAAGACTGTGTTAAAAATTACAAGCAAAGTTATTGTATATATATTTCAACAACAACAACAAAAAAAACTAAAATATTATTTCAATTATTTTTATATATAATATAAAAATGAATATATAATTCTATACTTGGAAGGTGCTGATATAGAAAACTTTAAGGGATGGGTTTAGATAAAAAGAGAATGAAGCCATTATTATAGCATCAGCCATATATTATGGATGTAGTGTGAGGACCATTTGATTAGGGTTTGATTAATTGCCTTTAAAGGTGAAAACCAAAGCACGTGAATTTCTGTTAATTCTTCGTCATTACGTTTCATCGACCGGATATGGAATCCCTAACTATTTTATTTTTAAATTATGTTCAATTCTATTGCAGCAACTTTTTGATTGATGAAAGTGGTCCTAAACCTTAACTAATAGCAATGGCTACTGCATGCAAAGATATTTATTTTCATACCCACTAACATGTCATATATAAATATCACTACATGTGTGTATCAAGTAGGACATGAGTGATGGCAGCACCTCCCACATGAATAGCAACAAACACCCGTGAAGGGTTTTCCTTCAGCATCTTTATTATTCGAGTCATGTATCAAAAGACTCGTTTCATTTTTATGTGTAGTTAAAAATGTTTCGTGATTTAAGTTTTATCGATTTTTTTTAAATTTAAATGGGTATGGAAATAAACATAAAAGCTTTAATTTTTTGTCATTATTCTGGTTTCTGATGTTAATCATGGGTTCATATTGAACATGTTGAGGTTGGATCTCGTAAGCCAATGACTAGTTCAAAAGCCACATTTCAAATGAACAAAGCTTGACATATAGTCATATATACTTTGATGAGTTGGACAAATGCCTTGTCTAAATCAATGCAAAAGTGCATGCAAATGTAATTACTTAACAACATGAAAATATGCAAATGTTGTTCTTAAAAACATGTTTAAAACCCCATTGTTTTCTTTTTGTATAATTTTTGACAAAAATCCAACATTCTTTTTGACATTTTTCAAAAATTCCATCGAGATATACATGTCGTATCAGGCTGCTACTTGTCCATATTCTTGAGAGGAAAAAGGCTTCCGAATGAAAACCCTCTTTAACGCACTACCCTGCTCCTATCTTTATATTCTTACTTGTGCACCATTTCTTGTATGTGGAAACGGGACTCTTTTTACAGGTTTCCCTCTCGTGTTCTTTCCTTAACTTGCACGTATATATTAGGAAAATATTTACCAAAATAAAGAAGCAGATGTTGGTTAACTTACTGACCTAATTCACATGGGTATGTGAGATCAATATCAGGTTTCAATTAATTAAGGAGATTCTTTTAAAAAGTTTATCTTTTCTTCCATCTGGCATGAGTGGTAAACACCCTTTTCCCCCACAAGATGGACCATTAAAATGATATTAAACTATAATAAAGTGCATGAGATAATTGAGAAAAGAAAGGATTTGATTATGGCATTACGTTATACCTAATAGTGGAGCCATACGTAGGATCCTATTGCTGAAATATAATGGGTATAATTAGATACATGGAATGCCTCAAAAGAGGCTCCCTCTGTGTATGTATGTATGTATATATATATAATTCCGTCAAAGGTGGTTTAGCTTTGGTCATGTTTGGGTAGACGTGTTATATCTTTCTTAATTCATATATTAAAAGGTGATGAATTTCCATATGATAACACTCAAAAGAGGAAACGATTTTCATAATAAATTAATTATATGGAAACCATGCGGCCGGCCGATATTCCTTTTCACAAAGACTAAAGAGAAACCTAACTCTCTCTCTCCGTGGGTGCGCTAGTTGATGGCAACCATGTGGACTATTATCTCCAACTCAATCAATCATTAGTTCTCTTTAATATTGAATAATCTTGTCTATATATGCACACATATAGTTTACAAAGTTCAAGAATGTCATCGGTGAATCTTAAACTAATCAAAATATTCAGGCAGGATAATGTTATCCTTATCATTCTTCTGTGGAAAATTTTCTATGTGCCAACGTTGCTTAGTGGAATGCAATTTTAATTATTAAAAAAAAAAACCATCCTCTCATCTAAACATTTGTTCAACTTAAACCTATATATATATATATAAAGAAACCCTGTAAAGAACAAATAAAAGTATACTTAAAAAGCAGAAAAAGATAATAAGAGAATCTAAAACAATATGAAAGCATTCATAACATCTGCACTTAATCCCAAACCAACCAGAAGATGAGGATAATTGAAGATATTAATTAAAAAAATGAAAGGGAAAACGTGCATAATTGTATTAATTAATTAACTTTTTTTTAATTTATATACAGAAAAAAGGTAACCCATTTGAAGGGCGCATGGTAAAATTTGTTGACCCATTAGAAGATCAACATCACATTTCTATATGTACATTATTCTCCTCTGACCTGCCCTATGAGCTTACATGCATCCTAAGGCGGATCAGTTGTCCCTTTCTTCAATCTCCACCGGCAAGCCACCTCTCACGGTGGCCGTCAGTCCCGGGGAGAATCTTGGAGCTTGGTTTGAAGAATCCTGAACACGAACGTTGAATGCTCTAATCACAGCAAGTGCTACACTTTTCATCTCTACCAAAGCCATTTCCTTGCCTAAACAAACCCTAAATCCAGCTTGAAAAACAGGATATTTGTATGGGTTTTCTGGCACAAAAACTCCATTTTTCAGCCATCTTTCTGGCTTGA
Source organism: Dalechampia spathulata (assembly GCA_948192965.1). Classification (NCBI taxonomy): domain Eukaryota; kingdom Viridiplantae; phylum Streptophyta; class Magnoliopsida; order Malpighiales; family Euphorbiaceae; genus Dalechampia; species Dalechampia spathulata. The sequence continues at coordinate 4,298 of CANYBF013599404.1, forward strand.
ATTCAACACAATCTTCACTCCATATACTCTCCATTCTGCCCATTGCATATTGATGGTAAGTTACCCTTGTGCCTTTCCTAACAAATGTACCATCCGGCAATATATCATCTTCTTGAGAGAATTTTGAATCAAATTGAACAGGAGGAAACAGTCTCATATTTTCATGAACAGCAGCATTCAGATAATGCATTTCTCTTAGTTGTTCGTAGTTTGTTAAGTCCTGACTCGGACCTAGAACTCGGTCAGACTCATCTCTGATTGCTGATTCAACTTCTGGATTTTGTGATAGCAGCCAAAAGAAGCTTGTTAAGCCTGAAGCAACAGTATCACGACCTGCTAAAATAAAACTGATTACAATATCACGAAGGTACTTGTCATCATTGATTGATCCCATGAATCTTGATAAAAGATCTTTGTTATCCACAAAACCTTCTTTTCTCCTATGATTTATCAACTCATCTGCGAGCGCATTCACCATTTTTATTGCTTCTTTGAGTTTCTTCTCCGTTCCAATGTTTAAGAGCCTCTTCATCTTCCATATTATTGGCGATGAGGCGAGTGCTCTTTCTGCTGATAACTTTGACGCAGTGTCGAAGGCAAGTGCAAACTCAGAAATGGGTAACGAAAGTCTGAGACAACCAGGGTCTAAACCAAAAGAAAATTTGCAAATGGTGTCAAAAGAAAATCTTCTCAACACATCTTGCAAATCTATGACCTTTTGACCTTTGTCACCAGAGGAGACTGAAGATAAAAGAGGAATTAGCCTGTTTTTGATCTCACCCATCATGAGATCAAAAGCGTACATTCTTATAGAAACACTACCCAACTCTAAACTGGCCATTTTTCTTTGAAATCTCCAAGAATTACCATCAACGTTAAAAATACCTCTACCCAAAAGATCACCTAAAAGAACAGAGAAAGGTTTACCCTTAGGGTAGTTTTCAAAGTTGGTTTTGAGAATATACTCCACATTTTCAGTATTTGAAGTGATGATATTGCCAAGAACATGAACATGAATGGTACCAGTTGATGATTTCTTAAGAAGGTGGGTATACCAATCACAAAGATTAGCGAAATCTTTAGTCCAACTAGCTGTGACATAACTCTTGCAAATCTCACAACTACACCATGGTTTCAGCCTCAAAAGAAAGACGAGCAAAGAAAACAGAGAGAACAACAAGGTGAAACCAAAGAAAAGCAAGCAGAGGATCCCAGAAATGGATTCTAAGGCATCAAAGTAGCACTCCATGGAAAGAACTCTAGAAAAGCTCAGTAAATTCAACAAAGAAAAAGAGAGGGAGGAAGTAATGAAAGTATGAGGAGGAGGATAGAGAGAGGCTGAAGAATATAGGGGCCAGTAGCGGCTGCCTCTTATATAGAAGTTGTCAAGGTATCAATTATTCTAAAGAAAGATAATTAAAACAAATTGCATGAGCAACACGTGGGCTAAACTGCAAGGGGGAGTCGACGTCAATTCAAGCACGTGCAGATACTACTTGGTACTCGTACATGGTACCATACTTTTGTCTTGTGGCCAGACAAGCTTTTGAGTTTTTCTGACTTCTGCTTCTTGACGTCGGCTTCGAGACGGCGTGCTTATAAATCAATTTATCCCCATTCCACTCTTAGCCTTTGTTTGAGAATAAAAAGATGAAAGGAAAGGAAATTAGGAAGTAAAATAGATCTTATTTTTCTATCTTTATTTTCCTTCCTATGTTTGGAAGGAATCTTTATTTTCCTTCCTATGTTTGGAAGGAAGGAAAGAAAATAGGAGGAAAATAAATTAAAAGATAAATTTGCTCAAGGTAAAAATAAAAGAAGAGGAAATTTTGAATGTTAAAATTGATATTTTATTATAAACAGTATTTTTGACTTTTTGATTCTTTATTTTCCTCCCATTTTGGGAGGAATGTGAAGGGAGGAAAATAACAATATTTTCATTCCTTCCCTCCTATTTTCACTTTTCCCAAACAGTATAAAATATTTTTCCTCCTTATTTTCCTCCATAATTTTCTTTCCTTCCAATTTTTACTTCATCCCAAACATAGCCTTATATAAATCAGAACAAAATTTTATTAAAAATTCATATTAATTAATTCAATTTATATATTAATATATATTTTTTAATTTCATAAAGCTTTAATTTTTATGAATTGAAGATATTCTTTTAAAAAATTGATATGAAAAAATGATAAATTTCAGATTATAAATGAATCAAGTATTTCATGAGTTATTTGGTATTTAATAAGATAAAATGTTATTTATATTTATTTATTCAATTATATGAATCAAGCTTAAATATAATTTTGATGTTTATTTTCTAATAAATTAAACTTAAGTTCATAAATATTTGATTCATTTAAGTTTACGAGTCGACTCATTTCGAAGTTTGTGAGTTAATTTTATAATATATTTATTAAAAAGTCAAAACCAAATAAATATATTTAAAATATAATTATTTGTATTAAAAATTATAATTATCATCCAATTTTATTTTAATATGTATTTCTGTTAGACCCTAGGTTTTTATGTATAAGTTACGTGTGAGTCAATTTAAGTTATTTGTAAGTTTTTAATAGTATTTTTGTGTTGGTACGGGCATACCGATTTTGGTATGAACGTACCAAATAGCTTAGTTGAGTGGTACGGTCATACGGCTGACCGTACCTAGTTAGAACTGTTTTATAGAGAATATTACGGGCATACCATTGGGTGATATGAGCATATCGTTGCTCGCAGGAAAATTGCTTGTTAGGAAAATTGATTTGGTACGGGCGTACCAAATGATGGTACGATCGTACCACATTTCTCTCTCATTTTTCAACGGTAAAATTTAAATCTATACGAGCGTACAATGATTGGTACGGTTGTACGCGACTTTTAAGAAATGTTTTAAAACACTTTCTAACGGCTATTTTGAAATAGAACTTTCATATTTTTTTATTCTAACAGCTACTTCTGTAAAGCATTTTATTCAATTGAGCTTGATTGTCTAGAGCAAGTAAGTCTACTTGTATTTTGTATTTTAATCAATTGTAAACTCTCATTCATTGTATTCCCACTTGTAAAAGCTAGGGTTTGCTTTAATGGGTTGGTGTATGATTAATGCTTGGGCATTAATTTGTATTTGAGAGATTGTAAGGTTGATTTTGTAAAGGTTTGAGTGTGAGCCTTGAAAACACTGGGGTTTAGGATTCATCTGTGGATCCGTGTTGTAATTGATTGGAAATTAGTGGAACCTTAAGTTGAGACTTAAAAGAAGTGGATGCAGGCACCGTTCCTGTCGACTCTGGCCTTTATGGCTCTTCCTCTACTGCTTTCGCCATCAAGACCACTATTCTGAGTGAGAAGATTTTCTCTCACTCTCGATTTACGTGTCATGCTACACTCCATCAGACCGGATTGGAGGATGAATTTCTGGGATATTTGGTCAATGTACATTGGTCAAATTTCACGTTCTTACCTAACCAGTTTATTTAGTCGGTAGCTCTTGAGTTCCTACAGACATTTTCTTTGTTTACCTCCTTTTCTTGTACTTTTCGTCTCTTTCGCATACATCATTCTCTTTTTGCTTCTGAGTTTGATACTCTGTTCGGATTTCCTACTGATGGCATCTCGAATGCTAAATCGACAGTCTTTGACCACAATGCTTTTTGGAGGGACATTGAACTCAACACTGCTTTCCGTCCCTCTCGTCAGAAGGCCTCGTGCCTTAAATCTCATGCCCTTTTCTATTATCATAGACTAATCTCCTACCTTATCTTCGGGAGATCCGAGTCTAATGATACTATTACGGGCCCAAACATTATATTTCTTTACTGTATGGTCACAGGTACCCCCATCCAGTCTGGACGTTGGCTTCAGACCTCTTTCCATGAGATTGGCATTCAAAAGTAGCCTCGGAGGGCTATCTTTTTTGGTCCTCACATACTTCATATTTGCCAGCAGTTGCATGCCTTTCCCCCTACTTCTCCTTCTCTTGGACCGTGAGGTCTAAACCTTGATCTCTCGTTCATTGAGCACTTCATGCTCTTTGAGCATACTTCTGATGATACGTTCGTCATCCACACTGAGTATATTTCTAGACGACTCGATCATCTTCGGTCATTGGAGCTTCCCAATGACACTATCTTAATCTATGGCCGACGTGCTATAGAGGTCTTTCAGCACCTGCAGGTTCCACTGTCAGATGATACTCCTGCAAAGTGGCATGATCAATCTGATCCTTCTGTTAATGCCACATGCCAGGCCGCTCTTAGCCGCAAACGACAGCGTCACTTTTCCCGCAAATCCTCTTCTTCAACTACTGTTCTGGATCCTACTGATCCAGCTGCCACTTCTACTGCTGCTGCTCCTTCAGATTCTATTTCTCAGCAGCTCACTACTATCATTGCTTGACTTGATCGCTTGGATATATTTGAGCATCGTTTCGATCACATTGACCAACAACTCGGACATTTTACACAGCAGTTTGCTCTTTTTGGTCAGCAGCTTGAGCAGCATGTTGCTGACTTCCATGAGTTTCAAACTTCTACTACCGAGACTCTACACTCCATCAGCGTGATTATGGATCCATTTATTATACCTCCACCGAGTCTACCTCCTCTTCATGACCTACAATGATTCATTGTTTTTGATGTTGTCAAAGGGGGAGATGTTTTATGATTTCTAGTGGAGTTGATTGTTAGATTTTTATTTTTATGATTATTGTTGATATTTCAATGTTATTATTGTACTGAATATCTTTTGATATTATATATGATGCTTATTCAGTTTATTTGATTTTGATGATTATGTTATGTTATGATTATCTATAATTGTCATATTGATTATTCTCCTCTTCTTTATGATGATTTTATAACTTGGTATTTCATGGCATGTATTCTAAAACAAAGGGTGAGATTTTCAAATTTTGTAATCTTAATTTTATTTAAATGAGTTTGTGCAAATTGAACTTAAATTAATTGCCAACATCAAAAAGGGGGAGATTGTTAGACCCTAGGTTTTGATGTATGAGTCACGTGTGAGTCAATTTAAGTTATTTACAAGTTTTTAATAGTATTTTTATGTTGATACAGGCGTACCGGTTTTGGTACGGGCATATCAAATAGCTTAGTTGAGTGATACGGTCATACGACTGACCGTACCTAGTTAGAACTATTTTATAGAGAATGGTACGGACGTACCATTGGGTGATATGGGCGTACCATTGCTCACAGGAAAATGGTTTGTCAGTAAACCTGTTTTAGTACGGGCATATCATTGGGTGGTACGGCCGTACGTGAGCTCGCAGGAAAATTGCTTGTCAGGAAAATTGGTTTGGTACGGGCGTACCAAATGATGGTACGACCGTACCACATTTCCTTTTCATTTTTCAACGGTAAAATTTAAATCCGTACAGGCATACAATAACTGGTACGGTCGTACGCGACTTTTAATAAAGGTTTTAAAACACTTTCTAACGGCTATTTTAAGATAGAACTTTCATATCTTTTTATTCTAACAGCTAATTCTGCATAGCATTTTATTCAATTGAGCTTTGATTGTCAAGAGCAAGTAAGCCAACTTGTATTTTGTATTTTAATCAATTATAAACTCTCATTCATTGTATTCCCATTTGTAAAAGCTATGGTTTAATTTAGTGGGTTGGTTTATGATTAATGCTTGGGTATTAATTTGTATTTGAGATATTGTAAGGTTGATTTTGTAAATGTTTGAGTGTAAGCCTTGAAAACACTGGGGTTTATGATTTATTTATGGAATCCGTGTTGTAATTGATTGGAAATTAGTAGAATTCTAAGTCGAGACTTAAGAGAAGTGGACGTAAGCAAGAGTTTAACCGAATCACTATAAATCGCACACATGTTACCTTCCGCAAAGGGATTTTCAATTTCATTTTTTTATATAATTTAATTATGTACTATTAATACTTTATTTATACCATAAATAAATATTATATTCCATAAATATATTTATATAATAATTTATATATACTTAAAGTTTTACATTTTAATGGTAGTTTATTTTTAAAAAATATTATGAGATTTTAATAGTGTTTTATTTATTTTTCAAATGCTACAATTCTAAATAATTTTTAATTTTTTAAATTTATTATTAAACTTGTTAACGAATATATTTTGAAGTTTATTATCGATATTATTATGGAGATTTTTAGATTTTATTTCTAAACTTATTATCAAACTTGATTTTGAGTTATTTTATAAAAAATTAAAAATGTTATAGAGGATTTGCAATGGTAGGGTTTAAAATTAATCTTTAAACTTGTAACGTAGGAGCGGTGCACTCTGATCTATATATTACTCTATACAAAAATTTACTCTGTTTTAAAATTAGAATGATTCCATTTCCAAACCAACTCAATCCAAATTATAATATAATTACCAATAAATTCTAAATTTTGAATAACGTAAGTAATATATTATTTTCAATTACATGAATAAATTAAATTTTAAATTTTTTTATTAAAAATTACAATTGATATTAAATTTTATATTTTCAATTTTAATATTTGATGTTTTAAATTTTGATATCTAATTCTCAAAATTTAAATATTCGAGTTCTTTGTTTCAATGTTTAAATAGTTAGATTCTCATATTGAATCATGGTATTTGATTTCATACCGATTATATTAATAATTATTTATTTATTATAATATAATTATGATAATGATGAAGATATATAAATTCATATATATTTAATAATATATTAATTCAAGTATTTTAGTTACATATATATTAAAAAATATATTATATTAAATTTTTTATTATCTAAATGATATAAAAAATATATTATATAATAATTATTGTATTATATTCTTAATTACATCATAATAAAGATTATTATATTCAATTAAAAGGCTTGAATCAAGTTTTTTCTTTACATTCCAAGTAAAGATCAAGAGAAGGGAGTGTTTGGCATGAACTTGATTTTATAGTGGACATTTACTCCTTTAGTTATCTAAAAAGTTTAATTAATTAATTAATTAATGACCATAAGCTTGAAGAATTAATATTAACAAGTAGATATTAATAATATTTTTTTATATTAAAAAATTAATCTATTCATATTATTTAATTATATTAATAATTAAAAAATCATAATCTAAAATTTATTCTTCCTATACCGATGTAAATTCATTGACAATAAATAAAATTTATACATATTAAATTTTAAATTTTTAAATCATTCAAATATTTATATCGTTTTAAATTACAATTCAATTTAAAAATTTAAATTATGAAATGAGATTTTAAAAATAATATATATCTTAAATACAATTTATTTTAAATATAAAAGGATAATGAATTTAGAAATATGGGGAGAAAGTTAAATAGAAAAGTCATGGGATTAGTTGTGTCATGCAATACGCAATCATAAAATGGGTGTCATTCAATACCCCCCCATGTCATGCCTTGCTTCGTCTTTTGATTGAATGACGAAGTACAATAAACATATATATATATATATATATATAATGATATAATTAATAATATTCTGTATAATCTATGACTTTATACTATGATTTGAGATTTGAGATAACATTTGGGTCATGGTGGGAAGAGGTGCATACGAAAACTAAGCAAATTCTAATTCGGATATTTTTGAGATTACTTTCGTCCTTGTAGGCCACTCTTTGACTCCTCAATGCCAAACAAATAATTAAAATATCATTAGCCCATTTTATATTCAAAATTCATTCAAAATTAGATAATATTTAATTGAAACTCAAATTTATAAACACTCATGAATTAACATGTTAATTTATATACAAATTTTAATTTTAATAATTTTAGCTATATATTTATAATCATAGAAATATATAAAAATATTTTAAAATTTAATTAGTAATATAAAGTTATAAATATTTTTATATTTTTATATTTCAAATTAAAAAAATATAATTTATTTTATAATTTATATTTATTAGATTTATTGTTTAAGGTTCGATATATTAAAAATTTTAGCTCGAGCTTGCTCAATTATTAATAAACCAAACTTCAACGGGCTAAAACTCGACTCGACTCGATTCAATTTAATTCATCCTAAATAAAAATGTATTGAATACAAATAAAAATGAAAATATCTTTTAATTTTGTTGTTGTAAAATAGTATAAAAAAAATAAATTAATATTTTGTTAGAGCATCGTCACTATTTTGAAATTGTTGATGTTTGTCGTATCAAGAAGATAAGTTAGCGGCTAAACTTTGCTTTTTGATTTATTATGTTTAGGAAAGGAGTCATCAGCTACAAAGGCCATCAGAGTCGCAATGTGACGTTCAACTACACAAATCCAAATCTTTGAAAATTAATACTTAAATTCATGAATTTCGTCTGATTAGACGCATCTTTAATCATGATTGCAAAGTTTAACCTTTAATTCATGAAAATATTATTTATTAAAATAAAGTAAATGTGGTTTACATAAATTCATACTTAAAAAGTATTTTGAAGATATAAAATTACAATTTAAATTTTTAAATTGAATAAATATAACATTTATGAAAAATTCATCTCGAATTCAAAAAAAATATCGCCAACAATAACACAAAGAAAATTTTAAATAGTATTTAAAAATTCATTTTACTATATAATTATACATTGATATATAATTAAGATAGTTTTAAAATTTGTCTAGAAGTTGTAATTTTAAGATTCTTTTGACAAAGTTTGATATATTTAAATTAAATATATCAAAATAAATGAATTTAATTGGAACGAATCCAGGTGAACTAGCCTTTTTGATCAAGTGTGATAAGAGGCAGGAGATGGCATGTGGGTCAACCACGTCATTCACAGAATTAGATATACTTTGTTCTCATGGCTGCACCGAATTATTATATTTATAAAATTGTTAAGATTATAATTATTCAAATTATTACATATGGTATAGTTAGAATAGTTGTTGGGTGGAGGGTTAAAGGTGGTCAAAGCATTCCATATCATATTTTACACATGTTAATTACGCACGTTTTAAATGAGCCAGGAAGATTCTTTTTATTCACAAATTCTAATTTAATTACATGGTATAATATTGGAAAATGGAGGTGGGTCCAAATAAACGATATAGACATAAGCCAACTGTGATATGGTCCCAAAAGCGAAAGCCGTAATTGGATTTATTAGTCATCCCATGTGAGCCTTTACCAATCTGAAAATGACAACTGCGCATACAGATTTGTGTTCAACTTCCAGCTTGGCAACAGGGAGCACTTGCCCTATTTGCTCATTTCTTCCATTTATGAAATTATAAATCCATTAATATAACTAAACTCATTTTTTATAATTTT